>QGOI01000621.1:0-19128 GCA_003313885.1 Boletus sp. MG55 | reverse complement strand
GACTCCTTGTTGGGTTTACGTTCTTCGGGTCGACAAATTCTCTGCAGGGCGTTCAGAGCAAACTATTTGTGCGTGCTTTTCACATACAAATATAACTTCAGGGAACTGGATAACATTCCTTGACTCCACAGTCGACACTTGGGGTTGTGGCAATCTGTGTACCAATGGCACAACAATTGCAGGCCAAGTTTATCGACAGCCGAACTGTCTATGAAGTCCGGGAGCATCCTTCGAGGATATTTTCTTGGTCAGCATTCCTCGTCTCCCAGATTCTAATCGAAATCCCGTGGAACATGCTTGCTATGTCGTTGCTCTTTGTTTGCTGGTACTGGGCCTCTGGCTTCGACTCTTCTCGTGCTGGCTTCTCGTACCTCTTTTACTGCATCGTCTACCCGTTTTACTACGTCACCCTTGCACTGGCCACTGTGGTAATCTCTCCCAATGGGACCATTGCAACCACATTGTTCAGCGTCCTGGTCTCGTTCACCGTGATCTTGTATGTGTTGCTCCCTTCCCACATAATATGTCTCAGTTGTACTGATGGATAGATGATGTGGTGACCTCATAGTGCCGGCATCATACAGTTCTATCCTCTATTAGGGTGGTGGAGGTGGATGTACTACCTCTCCCCCTTTACCTATATTATTGAGGGTCTCTTCGGTCAAGGTGAGCTTTCTACTTTACCCCTAGGACACATTGACAACCGCCTGTCCCGCATCCTAGCTATTGGTAACCAACTGATCACCTGCACGTCCGCCGAACTTACCACGGTCGAACCACCCACGGGGATGACCTGCGGTGCCTACATGGAGCTGTTCATCTTCTTCACAGGTGGCTATCTCACCAATCCGAATGCGACCACCCAGTGCGCATTCTGCCTCCTCCGCACGACGAACGAGTTTATGCAGTTGTTCTTCAACGTGTCATATGGACGTCATTGGAGGGATTTAGGTGTCATTCTTGGATTTGCTGGTTTTAATGTACGTTTGGTTTACTTTTCTCTCGTCATTTTGAGCTGTGTGGAGGGCTGAACTGAGACTGATGGTGGGTGTGTGGTGACAGGTCTTGCTCATGTTTGCAGGCATGTACCTCCGGGTCCGCAAGGGCATGGGTCTCAAGAAGACATCCGAAAAGACCGACTAAACCTGAAAAATAACAGTGTCCTAACCTTTTTTGTGGCATGATATGCTTACGCACATATATCCGTCACATAGATCCCCTAGGTGCAACGATTCACAACATGATTATTTATTCTATATACCATCCTTTCTGAGTCCTTTTGAAGTATGAAAAAGATTGAGTTACAATGCTACTTGTTCGGCAAAGTCCTGCATTCGAATCATCCTTGACACACCTCGCTGGTTGGAACTTGGTGCACTCAACGGTGCACTCGATACGCGGAAGTTCAAGTAAAAGAATGCAATGCATGACAGCGAGTTTGGATGGAGCCTGGATTGCTGAGATGAAAGGGGAGGCTTGCAAACTCTTATGAAACTGATCGCACAGACATATAGGCACTCCCTATAATATACAGTCTCAGTCCAGCTGCACACGCAATCTACGACGGACTACTATCCATCATCGTACACTAGGACACATGACGAAGCTTGCCGCTCGAGGAAACCCACGTCGACTTAGCGTGCATCCTACGACTCGTAACAACATGGACACAGTCCTAGTGAACAGTCCTAGGTCACCTGTGCGAGCAAGTAGACTAGATCCCAGACCTGCAACAAACATCCCCGGGCGATGAAATCCAAGACACCGATGAAAGACCGAGCCATTGTGGTCGTTTCTTGCGGCCAAACTTGTAGACAATGCCTTGTCGTGGACGTGCAGTCGATCCGGGAAGCAAAGGGAGACCATCTCTGAGCTGCTGTTACTGCCATGCATTGGCGCTGAATGTCACAGTGAACGACACCGACAGAGTACCCAGGCTCCGATAGCACAACAGCACAAGTGTATATCCTGATTCAAACCTACCTTCAGAATATCTCGTTGGGGAGTTGCGTGCACAATGCGATAATTCTTGACGTGGTATCTAGCAACCTGTGGATCCTGATTACGGAGGGTCAAGAAAGCAAGAAAACGCGATACCTGAAAAATGTCCCGAGCACCACCACCAAGAGCTTGTTATGAGTCGTCCTCGATGCTCTTATATTTCCCAAGTAGAAGACATAGTAAGCGCCTCGTCTTTCTCAACCACGTCCGAAAGACAGTCAGAGTCTTGATCGATGTTCCGTCCATCCGATGCAAAGTGCAAATTGAGCAATGGGCCAAACAACAGCAATGTCGTGTGTCTATATGCATGTGAAACAACAGCCTACAAACATGCATTTGGAAGGGAATACTCACCACCAGAATGACAGTCCAACCATGGACGAGATCACCGACGAAACAGTTGTCGACGATCCACAACGCTACGTGCACCATCTAAGGCCGCCAACACCGAGGTAGGACATGTCAAGTCAACTACAAGGGCTGGACAACGTTACACCACAGGCTCACGTTACTGCACCGTCCCCTTCATCGCGATTTCCGGCCCTCTGGTCGGTGTCTTCGGCGTCTCCTCCCGATCTGGCTCGTACGCATGAGTCATGTCGCAGATCGTCAGCTGGACTTGGCGCTTCGTCGCGGTCCCCGGCACTCTTATCCGTGCCGCGCTGATCACCACCATGTGCATCCATTTCGTTGTGACTTGTCTGGTGTACCTGCGTCACCGTCTGAGCCAATCAGTGTGCCGCCGTGATCGCGCGATTCGACTCGCAGGTCACCGTCTTGCGGACGCACGCACTGCACCTCGTCTGGTGGTTCTTCCGGCTTTTCTGGTTGACGTGACTTGATACCACTATCTCCGCGACATCTCCCGGCTCCCTCGGTACTACTCTGGACACGTCCGTCTCAGCCCTCTCCCCACCTGCTTGTCCCCTCGTGCCCATTGTCTGGTCGGGGGACTCTGGGCTTGTCTGGACGACGCGCGGCAAACCACACGAAAAGGCGAGTGAGGGTACTCGTGAAGTGAGCAACCTTAGCCCTTACGGGCACCCAAGATCATCAGCGCGCTGCTCGAGGGGGATGGAGAGTCAGGCGACGACCAGTCGAGCTGACGAAGAGAAGTCGCCCGGCATCGTAGAGGGTGTGTGACTCGAGCCTGAGCAAAGGCATGATTATGTGGAGATCCCACATTGGAACCGCTGGATGAGAAGGTTTGTCGAATCATGTCGGGTGCTTATTTGAATGTGTATCTCACCTCAATGTCAATCCCTTCTCCCCCACCTCGGTATCGTCACCAACTTCGGTCCATCTTTGGTGTACCGAGCACCATTGTGTGGAGGGCGGAAGAGAATGTTACTCTAGCGATTATGCTTAGACTCCAGCAACTGATCAGCCTTGCACGGGCTATTAAGCTTAAAACATAAACCTTGGTTTGGCAGGTCAGCTTGAAAAAGAAGTGAAGCAGCCCCACATTGAGACAAAGAGCACCTAGGAAGTTTGGGACCACAACCGCACTGCAGTCAACGCCTGGATCGCCAAGGCACCGAAGAAAGCAGCCCCCGAGGCTCTTGGCTCAGCCGGAGAGCAGTTTGTCAATTGAGGGGACCTTCGAGACGGCCTTCCACTTTTGGTACAATAAGTAGCTGATCAATAATTACGTAATAAACAGTGGTTCCGAACCACTCCGAGATGACAGAATCTTCCGACTCATGCAGCGGCCCGTAGCTAGATGCCCTTCTTCTCATTTGAGGAAAAGGTCCATATGCCCTACTGCTGGTATGATTTTTTTAATGTAAAGGAGGTTCGCGTCGACCGAGTTCGTTCGCTTCCCTGCTCGCGCTCAACCAGCTCACAGCCCAGCCCGGATTTTTCCTCGCCCTCATCCTCGACACCGCACCCGATTGCGCCGTTCGTCTCGCGGGTGGCATCTACCTCAGAAACGTCGCAAAGCTCAGATGGGAGGAGGTCCGTCCCCCGTCCCTGTCTCGTCGTTGACCCGTGCAGGATGTCGCGCCCCTACCCGAGCAAGACAAGGCCGCCCTCCGTGCCCAGCTCGTGCCCGCCACGATATCCCTCTCCCATCCCGCAGAGTCCGTCGCCCTCATCGCAGAGCTCGATTTTCCCGAAAAGTGGCCTGATCTCGTCGACGTGCGTCCTATCCGTTCCGATCGCACCCATCTAACCCTCTCTCCAGCAACTCGTCCTCTCCCTCTCGCCCACGGAATACAACATCAACCTCGGCATCCTCGAAACTGCCCGCTCAGATCCGCGATCAGCTCTACATCAAACTGTGCCTCGATCAACTCGCCAAGTCGCCTGCAATCGAACACTTTGTCCAAACCGTCTGGCAACTCGTCGGATCCAACAACCTCCCCAACGTTGCCGATGACAACGTACGTCCCTTACCCATCCTATCGTGTCGTCCAACTCTGACCCTCCCACTCGGACACACAGCTCGTCTCGCAGGCACTGCGATTCATCTCGACCGCAATCCGTTCGGGATATTACAAATCGCTCTTTTCTTCACGCGACGTCATCTCCTCACTCGCACAACATCTGAAGAGCAGTCTTGTAACGTAACACGGCAGAAAGAGATTCATATTGTTTTGCAAGTCAAAAAACCACGCCAGGCGAGAAGAAAGTACGCTTGACCTATTTCGGCGGTCAAATCCTAGGCTGCAGCCTCGTTTATGGCTTGCCGGTTTGTCGATTTGAAGTCGTCGTCGTACCCAATGTCTCCCTCCGCACACACGAAATAGAACAATTCGAGGATGACCCCCTCGAATTCATCCGTCTCGATCTCTCTCTCCCATCCGGCGGGGGCGTGGGTGGTGCCGGTGGAGGCGTGGGCGGTGTGGGCAGGGAGGCGAGCACACGACGACAGGCGGCGGCGGACGTGTTGTAAGCACTCGTGGGGAGTGGCTATCGGACGGAGACGACGGAGATCGTGGGGGCATGGATACAGACCGGGTTGGAGGAGTATCGGAGGGATGTAGAAGCGAATTGGAGGGCCAAGGATTTGGCGGTGTACCTGTTGGGTGCGATTGCGACCGAGGCGTCGACGACCCAGGTGAGTTCTTCTTTGCGTCATGGTTGGTATTTGCGTTGCTGATGGAGAGATAGCACGGCGTGACGTCGATCAACGCGCAAGTGGACGTGGTCAAGTTTTTCTCGGACCATGTGTTCCAGGATTTACAGGCTGCGCAGGGGACGGTCCATCCGATCCTCCAAGTCGACGCGATCCGGTTCCTCTCGCAATCAGGTGGGGTGAACGTTCCGTGTCGTTTTGTGCACGAACGATTGACGATTCCTCGCACAGCTTACAAAAGAGCAGTTGCTCGCCGTGTTACCGCTCCTGATTAAACACCTCACGTCGGACAATTACGTTGCGTATACTTATGCCGCCATCACCATCGACCGAATCCTATTTATCAAAAGGGGACGCAGTCGTTGTGCGTGGTCCTCTGTTCCTTTCCACACATACACTCACCCCTCATAGGTTCACGCAAGCAGACGTACACGATTTCGCAGCCGATTTGTTGAACGCGGTGCTCACCAAGATCGAGAGTGCGGGTACGCCTGAAAAAGTCGCCGAGAACGACCATCTTATGAAATGTATGCTCGTGCCCTTTCTTTTCATTCCATAGCTTACGACGACACATGAACCAGGCGCGATGCGCGTGATTGTGACGGCACGTCAGACGCTGACGCCCGTCTATCAACAAGTTCTCCAGCGTCTCGTCAGCATCGTTGGCACGATCTCCAAGAATCCGAGTAATCCCAACTTCGATCAGTATATTTTCGAGAGCATCGCGGCGTTGATGCGGTACGTCCGAGGACGACATACCGGCGATAACACTGACGCATAGGCAGGTTCGTCGTACACGGCACACCAGCGACCTTGTCGACGCTTGAACAAGCCTTGTTTGGCCCGTTTACGTTCATTCTGCAACAAGATATCGATCATGCGTGTTCTCTCCTCACCCCTCTCCATACTCACTCATGGCCCGGCCCAGAATACATTCCCTACGTCTTCAAATTCTCGCTCGAATGCTTTCACTGCACACCACCGGCGTCCCGACGGAATACCGCACCCTATTGCCCTTTTTACTTACCCCCGCCTGCTGGCAACGAAAGGGAAACGTTCCAGGTCTTGTGAAATTGTTGCGTGCGTTTTTGACCCGGGATGCGCAAGAGATGGTGAGAGCGGGTCAGGTGGAGCGGGTATTGGCGATCGTGCAGCAGCGGTTGGTGCCAAGCAAGACGAACGACACGTGGGGGTTCGAGTTGCTGCAGGGGTCGTGCGGGACGTGGATCGTGAGTCTCGTACACTGACATAGATGTATCGGGCTGACGCCTTTGGACAGGTTACAATTGAAGCCGTACATGCGCCCGCTGGTGATGACCTTGTTGACGAGGATGCAGACGAGCAAGACGGACAAATACGTGTATCACTTCCTCTTGTTCATGATGGTGATCGACGTATCTGGGATGGGACCTCATTACGTGATTTCGACGGTGGAGGAGATTCAATCGCAGTGCGTAGCTCTTCTGGACGAGGATGGTGGGGGCTGACGACCGTTGGTAGGCTATGGTCCCAGATCATGACGGGTTTCGTGGTGCCACAGGTACCCAAGATGCCACACAAGGATCGAAAGGTGGTCGCTGTGGGGTTGACGCGGATGTTGACAGAGAGCCGGGTGATGCTGTCGGAGCCTGCATCGCGGAGCTGGTGCGTCCTCTTTCCTTGTCTTGTCGTCGATTCGCTCACGTCCTTGCGCAGGCCAGTGGTGTTTACCGCCCTCGCCAAATTGTTTAACGAACCCCAATACCTCGGCTCGAAAGAGGGCGAATCGACCGGTGGGACGGGGCTGACGGAGATTGACTACGAGGAACAGTCAGAGCAAGAATTTCCGTTGTTTTTATGCATTCTGCAAGTCCCCCATTGGCCAGATCACTCTAAGCGACACCAAAAAGGGTGACATACCTGGACTTGCTATACGGGGCATGGTCCATTGGTCCATTATTAATCATTCAAGAGATTGTTCGTGCCCGCAGTGCATCTCAGCTAGCTATTCAAACGACCCCAGCATCACCTCGAGCTTGCGGGTGAATGGTTCGTCAATGGTCCCAATGTATTTCCTCAATGTCAGTGCTGTCTGGAGTGCTTCATGATGAGTCGGGCCTGCGGCAGGCCCATCATCATTGTCGTCGTCGCCTCCGGTAGTCATCTCCCACAACTTCTTTGCATCCATCACGGACTTTGAAGATATCCTCCACTTTTAAGGAGTGTCTTGGCATGTACAGCGGGGTTGTTCATAGCATTTGTCGGATGGACGAGGGACGAGAGTGGAAAGGTGAGTTGAGTGGGTAGTGATGTAGACTCGGACTCGGTACAAGCATACTACGACGGCGTCCATGAAACATGTATTACATAAGATATTTTCCTATTTTGGTACTATGTCGGTATTATCCGACCCTGAGTATGGGTTATGGTGTTCGCAAATAGCTATGGGTTATGGCCTATGGGTTATGCTCACGAAATCCCCGCAAACCAACTCGGGAAATCCAAAAACGTATGGCCTATGAGGGAGTATGGGTTATACCTGGTATGCGTTAGGAGGGAGTCGACTGTAGTACACTTACAGCTAGCTGCAAAACTCTAGGCCGAATTTTGAAACCTTCGACTTAGAATTTTTGTTTATACATGTGGAGCAAAACAAACAAAACAAAGTTTGAATTGAAGACTAACCCCACAAAGGCTAGGAGCTTACGTTCATGCTCCACTCGCCGGAGCATGGCAGCGAGTCAGGGTTAGTCTTCAATTCAAACTTTGTTTTGTTTATTTTGCTCCACATGTATAAACAAAAATTCTAAGTCGAAGGTTTCAAAATTCGGCCTAGAGTTTTGCAGCTAAGTAGCTGCAATGGCCAAGATAATGGCCTAGTCTCGTCACCAGCCGTTTCGGTCTACGCCACCGTCGGGACCTTCCGAGTTTTAGGACGCAGCAGTGGCGACGGGGTGTATAGTCCCGTGTATCCTAAAACGGCTGGTTCGAGACTAATAAATTATGGCCCGCTTATGTAAACTGTCGACAGATCGTGTGGCAGTGTGTGGATTTTTGGAGGAGTTGGTTCAGGAGGGTATTTGGTCGTACAGGGGCGTCGGACTCGGATAGCTACTCGACTGCACGAGCTCGGGCTAGTCAATGCATATGATTCATGCCTTGTGTCACCTAGTCTCGAGCCATTCTGGGAAGCGCTTACTAGTGTCGGAATCTTCCGCGCTACAGAACGTCTGGGGACTTTTACCTGAGGACTATTGGATCGAGTCACGCATGTCACGGATTAAATCCATATTTGGGCAGAATTCACTCGTTTTGGATGATGTCGTGACACTGCTGTCCCGTTTTGGATTAAATCCTAAAAAGGAAACTCGCATAGTATCTACTAAGTGTCCTCGTCACTAGGCTAATCCTCTCGACGAGCTGCTGGATGGTTCTACCATACAATATCTAACATAAGTAGGCCCGACTGTGACAGCATGGACTGTGGTGCAAGCTCACCGGATCTCCAACCCGTACCCGTCCTGTGCCCTACCCATCCCCGTGAACCCGCGGGTTTCATATTTTATGGGTACCTCTGATGGGTACACGGGTATGTACCCGTCAGGGTTTTTACTTGTGGGTGGATGCGAACGAGACGGCGCACAGAAGCAATGGCACAATATGCACAATTGCGCATATTGTGCCATTGTTTCTGCACACTCTCGGTGACCCATACAGTGAGAGGGGTGACAGTGCTGACATGCATATTGCCCCGTCGCTGGGAGCATCGAGGAGGTCGCTAGGGGGTGAACGAGTCATTGATGCATGAAAAAACGAGGCGTCGTTGTGAACAAAGGGGGCAGCGTCGAAGGGCGCGCCGATTGCGTGATCACGAAGGTGCATGACAGCCGAATCAGCGCACGCGTGGGTGATGGCGGCGCCGAGGGACGCGCTGTCGTCGTTATCAACGAGGGAGACAGCCTGAGTAGCGCAATTGCGTGCGCTGTTTGCGTCGAGAAGGTCGCCAGGGGCGACGGTGTCATCGTAGGAGCCGTGAGGGTGCGCGTTTGAGGATGGAGGGTGTTGGGAACACCATTGGACGCGAAGTCGTCGTTGACATTGAGATGTCGTTGGACACACCATTTCCGTGGGGTTCGACATGTTCGGTACGCGAGAGGTGAGGGAGTGAGGGGACAGCGACGGCGTCGGTTTTGCGCGGCGCAGTTGCAGCGCTCGATGTGGTGTCAGCACGCTGGGCGAGGGTGAGGGTGACGGCGCAACGTGCGTTTCGTTGCAAGCACACTAGGATGAACATACTAGGCCATCCACACCACCTCTAAGTAGCATCTAGAGCCTGTGTATCCACACAGCGCGGGAGTCGCTTCTAGAGATGAGTTAGTGTGCGAGGGGGCTAACCTGGGCTGTTGAGCCTGTTTGCTGCGCCCGTCAGGCGCCCCTCTCCGAGGATTAGGCTGTGTACAGTACGCACATGGACAGGTAAGGGGTCGGGATGGGTGCGGTTTCGAGCCGACGAAAGCTCTTGTCGGGGGGCTTAACCGCTGCCCTGACCACCGCCCATTTAGGTGAACAACTCACTTACCCAACAGAGGGAGTTGGCACGAGCAGTGATAGCGATAGTGTACTGGCAGCGACCCTCCGCGAGAGTGGTTGCGGGTGACTCGAGGCGGGTGCTGTGAATAGGTATGAATCGTATGATCCCACGGGCCATCCGAGCTACCAGGACCTTTTCGGGTGCCTACCAGGGTTTTTTCGTTCTGGTGGTCGCGTCGGTACTAGCGCGCATGACGCCCTCCCTTGCCATCCAGGTGGATTCGCATAAATCACTTACTAGTAGTACATGTCCGGAGATATAAAAATAAATATTTACTTAAGTAATTACAACAAGTTTGAAGGCTTAGTAATGCGAGCGTGACACGATCCAATAGTTGCCGGGTAAAAGTCCCCAGACGTTATAGGAAACATCTGCTTCCCGTGTTCACCCGAATTTCCTATAACGGCTCGAGACTATGTGTCACCGTGTAGCTCGGAAATCGAATGTGTGGTGAGCAGGAAGGGCCCGACGGAAAGGGAACAGGGACGCAGGCGGGATTGCGTTGGCCGACCAGTACCAAAATGTAAAAACCTCGCCAACTCTTTGCAATTGGCACTGCAGAAGTGGGTCACTTTATTACGTAGTCGAAGCATGCTATCTGTGACGTGTTATAGTGAGCCAATATATATGCTGTTACTGATCCCTCGTGATCAGGCTCATGGTGTCGGTGAGGTCACGGTATGACATACTATGACCACTGCCTCATCCAGCCACATAAACAATGTTGCCCGAGCATGATTCTCTCTTCGCCACCCAGGATCTCTGACGATCCCTGCGAGTTCGTCTCTAGCTGAAATGCTGGCTTTTTTCAGCAACTTGAAGTTACGAATCCCGAAGCAGAGCGTATCCACAACAAATCACCCACCGCCCAATCACTCTGCTGCTACAGGCATTCTTACCGTGTCCAAGCCACTTCTTGCTTTCACCGGTCCACTGCAGCTACCAGAGTCCCCCCGCAGTCCTCAAGAGTCTCAGGCTACCGTCATTTCGACCATCTACCGTAACACCTCCGATGCCGCTCAGACGTTTTTACCTCCTGTACATGCAGTCGCAGACATGATCCCCGGAGTCGGCAGTATCATCAAGGGTGTGATCGCGGGGATGTTAAGTACCCTTCAACTTGTAGATGTGATTCGACGTCAGTCTCGAGTGATACCCTGACGCTGACCTGCGCCACCACAGAGATGGGTCCAGAACAAGGGTGATTTGGAGACGCTCACTCTCCGATTGCACCTGCTTCGCCGTCACATAGACGATGCACCGGTAGCTCGGACCGCCTTTGAAGACACCTTGAGACGGCGGTTGCTCAGGTATGTCACTCATTGAAGTATGAAACCAGTGCATGACAACACTTCATTGACAGTGCGCTGCAAATGGCGAAATCCCAACTGGAAGGAATGGAAAACCGTATCCGTGGAGCTTCCTCCCTCACGCAAGACATATCTGGCTGTATCACTACCATCAACAACCACCTCATCGAGTATATGGTGACGGCACAATCTCCTCTAGGAAATATTTATTCTTGACTCGTCCCTCTCTGTCTTGTTTAGGTCTTATCCCAGATGCAACTTCAGAACGACGTGTCAGCAATCAAAACGGGCATGGTGGAGTTTCAGTGCAGGCAAATGCAACTCATCGAGAACTTTATGGCGACAAGGGGCATGGCGCAGTTACCAGCAACTATCTCAGGCGGTCATGTGACACTCGTCGACGCAACGGGCAGGGAGCATGTCATGCTCCTGGATCAGTGCCAATGCTTGGATGTATGCTCCCACAACACGAACATTTATCTATCAAACTTGACATGTGGATTTAGCAGCTTGATGCCATGCTCCGTGTCATTCTCTTTCAGTGTAGAGCGGATGAAGCCGACGTCCAAAGGTGGTACATCGATAGGGGACAATATGACTTTGTGATTTACAACAGGAATAACTCGGACGTGATGCAACTGACAAGGGAAAGCGACATCTGGTCAAAGTTGGAGCCAGGAACCAGAGTGGTTACGAGGGTCATTACTGAGGAAGAAGTTAATTCGCGTTTTATGGCGACATACAAGTGTCCTTGCGGAAAGTCAGTTACTATAAAAGCTGATGTTGGGGATTTCTTGGGTGCATCACGACGAGGTTGTACCATCACGTGGTCAGTTTTCTTCTTCTACTTTCTGACAGGGCTTACGACTGGACTGAAAGTCGGCACTGCGAGCGACGATTCCAAATTGCACGCTCCACCGCAAGGAGTCAAAATGTGGCAAAGAACAGCGATGGTCAACAACGAGGTGGTACTACACCGGGGGAGGGAAAATACATTATTCGCAATTTTATGGCGAAGCAGGTGCGTGTGAAATGAGACCACCTACAGTACAGCGACCTGTTAACCTTCATCATAAGACCATCAATGGCAGGGTGTGTGTTCTTGCCTATCCAACTATTTGCCAAGGGATGACCCGCCCTACTGTTTTCCACGTTCAGTGGGTGCGTGTTTTTGCCTACCCAACTATTTGCCAAGGGATGACCCGCTCTACTGTTTTCCACATTCAGGATGTGCGTGTTCTTGCCTATCCAACTATTTTTCAAGGGCTGACCTGCTCTGCTGTTTTCCACATTCAGACTGTGCGTGTTCTTGCCTATCCAACTATTTGCCAAGGGGTGACCCGCTCTGCTGTTTTCCACATTCAGGAAGTGTGTTCTTGCCTATCCAACTATTTGCCAAGGACTGACCAGCTCTGCTGTTCTCCACATTCAGACTGTGCGTGTTCTTGCCTATCCAACTATTTGCCAAGGACTAACCTGCTCTGCTGTTTTCCACATTCAGTGGGTGTGTGTTCTTGCCTACCCAACTATTTGCCAAGGGATGACCCACTCTGCTGTTTTCCACATTCAGAGAGTGCGTGTGTTCTTGCCTATCCAACTATTTGCCAAGGGATGACCTGCTCTGCTGTTTTCCACATTCAGACCGTGCGTGTTCTTGCCTATCCAACTATTTACTAAGGACTGACCTGCTCTGCTGTTTTTCACATTCAGATCGTGCGTGTTCTCACCTATCCAACTATTTGCCAAGGTCTGACCCGCTCTGCTGTTTTCCACATTCAGAGAGTGCGTGTCTTGCCTATCCAACTATTTGCCAAGGATTGACCTGCTCTGCTGCTTTCCACATCCAGGAAGTGCGTATTCTTACCTATCCAACTATTTGCCAAGGAATGACCCGCTCTGCTGTTTTCCACATTCAGTTCGTGCGTGTTCTTGCCTATCCAACTATTTGCCAAGGTTTGACCCACTCTGCTGTTTTCCACATTCAGAGAGTGCGTGTTCTTGCCTATCCAATTATTTGCCAAGGGATGACCCGCTCTGCTGTTTTCCACATTCAGAGAGTACGTGTTCTTACCTATCCAACTATTTGCCAAGGACTGACCTGCTTTACTGTTTTCCACATTCAGGAAGTGCGTATTCTTGCTCATCCAAGTATTTGCCAAGGGATGACCCACTCTGCTGTTTTCCACATTCAGACCGTGCGTGTTCTTGCCTATCCAACTATTTGCCAAGGACTGACCCGCTCTGCTGTTTTCCACATTCAGAGAGTGCGTGTTCTTGCCTATCCAACTATTTTCCAAGGGATGACCCGCTTTACTGTTTTCCACATTCAGAGAGTGCGTGTTCTTACCTATCCAACTATTTGCCAAGGACTGACCCCCTCCGCTGTTTTCCACGTTCAGGAAGTGCGTGTTTTTGCCTATCCAACTACTTGCCAAGGGATGACCCATTCTGCTGTTTTCCACATTCAGACAGTGCGTGTTCTTGCCTATCCATTGTTTTACTTCCCATTTTGGATTCATTCCCTTCATTGATAGAGACACGTAGAGCTGTCTCTTAATCAAAGCAGACCTGTCAGCAGCACGTTGTCACTGGCAGATTTCATGCACAATACGAAGTGCGTGATCTCATTCTGTTCATAAGTGATAAATGTTGACATGTGTGATATATCAGAAATGACTCAGATGAGCTTCTGTGTCATGCCGGGTTAAATGCCGAATGACCCCAAGGCTTGGATGCACCAAAATCCTGGCAACCCTATAAGGACTGTTGCGGGTTTTGGTCACCGGTCTATTTCACGATGAGTTACACCACTGTAAGTCACGATTTGACTATTCACGGTCGTTGTTCAATGACGCAGAGGATGCAGTTTTCAGATCGAGTTCATTCTATGCATACTGGATTTCATTTTATACTTACTACCCACCTGCTTATGTCAATATGTGCATACGAACGACCCAGCTATAAAGTTTACACGACTGTATAGTTCATCGTGATTCAGCAGCGTCCGAACTTGCATGAAGTATCTAACCTCTAATGGCGGGAACTATTAGTGTGCCACACCACGCACTCTGAACAATTCGGACCCAACTCATGTTTACCCTCGTGCAGCCAGCCCTATGTTTTATGTTTTATACAGTTTAGAATGCGAGTGGAGTATCTGCGCGTGATGCAAACGACGATCTCTTGACCGCGTCCACACCTCCGAGTTAACACCCTGCCGGCGATTGGGGACTGGCGTAGGGCGTGGTCAGCACGGCTGACGTAGAACGGGTCACTATCACCGCCGCGATGTCTCGTCCATCCTTCGTCTTCACGCTTTCGTTCGGTCTGTCAGTCGCCATCTACTCGGTAGCACACCCTGACCTATTGAGGCCATGACCACAGCCACTACCACGCCCGAAACGCACCAAAACGAGGAGGGAAAAACGGAGGGTGAAAACGGAATATTTTATTACATTTTTTGAAAGAAAAAGATCACAACAGAGTGGGGACGGAGGTATGGAAACGTGGCTCATACTCGCGACACGAGCGTGATCGGGCACGGGTCGGCGCCAGAGAGACTTGGCGTGTGTGACTGGGACTGGGACTGAAACTGGTCGTCCTGGCATTGAGATGGGCTTTGGGATTGAGATAGGGATGGACATTGCGAGCGCGCTTCTGATGGCGGACTGATCCCGAAATCGTCCACGGAACTCGCGACGATGTTCGGGCAGGCATACTATCGCATCCACGGAGGGGGTAGTGGTAGGGAGAAGGATCGACGTCGGTCCAGAGTTTGGCCAACGCCAAGGAGAGACATACCTCATCATTATCGACCAACTCACGTAGGAGGAGGCGCGAGTTGAGACTTAGGGGCACAATCAGCGCTCCATCGGGCTATAACAGAGGGGGACGGCGGTGCTCACACACTTAGGAATGAATTGAGATAACCTGCGCGAGACATTCGTTAATACATTTGTAGAGCAAGAACAGGCAAAGAACTTGCAATGGCTCATGAGAATATATGGGACGAGGAACGCGCCGTTGGATGGGCAGACGAGAAACTGGCAGTGTCAGTTAGTGTAATCAATACACTTCTGATGAAAGCCATACCAGCACGAGAAAGACGGTTACATCAATGCTGACAGGGAAGGGAAAACCTGAGGTCAGGGTGTCCGAAAGTGGCGACAACCAAAGGTACCTTGTCAGTAGACCGACATTGATGACCAGGATGGTCAGCCTTGTGATAAGACTGCCTAACCTGATGTAACCTGTTGGCGCGAATCTGCCTCTCCAAACAAAAACAAAACTTACCGCCCAATCCCTGTTCTTGATTTATGAAACAAGTATGCTTGCGAGCCGGCGATGAGAAAATCACAAGCAATCGAAGAGAAATAAAAGATCAGTGCGGAGAGCTAAGACAACATGCCGAGTATGAGGTGAAACGATTCCGTAAGGGGATGACTGATGGAGGCGACTAACGTTGCTTCCACGCGTACTTTGCCATTGCGGAGTTTTGATACTAAATTCGAAGTCTTGGTCAACAGTAGGCGAGGAGGTGCATGTGGCCTACGTACGTCTCTACCAACATGGCTTCATAGCTCATAAGTATGGATACGGGCTCGACGTCGCACGAGGCGTACCTCCACCACAACCTAGACGAGTTTTGTTAGAACCGACCCAAACAGGTTGAATAGGACGGACCTAGTGCAATAAACGCCAATGCAACCTAGAGACATCGAGATCTTTAGCCCGCAGAGCACCCGATCTTACGCCACTTACGATCGGAAAAGTCAATAGCCGGTTGCAAAAACTCACTAGAGCGTCAGGTGAGATCGAATCATGTGCAACTCGATTGTTTGGCGAGGTGCTCACATCTCCAAATACGATGTGCATATGTCCTAATGGGGTGGAGAATGACGTCAAGATCATCTCGGAGAAAGAGTGAATTCACTGACAATTGCACTCCAAACGCAATCACAGACTGACAAGGGCCAGAATTGAAGTCAAATAGAATAGAAATGAGATTGAGAGAACGCGCTTACAGAGACGCCCATCGATGCCTAGTGACACGGTCGCCATCAAAAGGAGGGCTTACTGGGATAGGCGCATACACGTACCTCGAATGCCCTGTGTCGAGTTGCAACGTGAATCCATAAACCACAGGCACGCAAAAAAATCTTACGAGGTGACATAACCCGACATGACGGTATTCCCAGCCCAAATAATGGTATATTGGTATATTGACACGGATACGAGCACGATCTGCGCTGTGCCCAGGGTGCTAGCAGTTTGATGAGTCCCTCTAGCAAAGTATCCCTCGATGTATGTAGTTTACCACAGGAAAGCAACCTAGTGGATTACGATGAGCTTGAGAAACATACGGGGGGGAAGTACTGACCAATATCTTTGTATAATGGCTGTCTTTGGGGAACGAGTGAAAATAGTACCATGTTTGCGCCAACGTGAAGCCATACAACCTATCACGGGTCAGATATTCTGCGAGCACCAAGCAGAGCGGGCCATACAAACTACAAAGAATGACACCTAGTGCATGTCAGCGCCATTACTTTCATGCAGCAATCGACATACCCAGGAAATGAGATGCGATGAGAGGGATGAACATGGCAGGGAGGAAAGGGAGGCGAGGGAAAGAAAAAAAAAAGGAGAGAAGTGTTAAAGGCGGGGGGATGAGCTGCGGGGCATGGTCGTAGTTGGCGATGCTACGTGCCGCGCTCTACGGAGTTGCTTCCACGATAATCGAAGAACCAGCATCGACGCGAGATCTCCTTGCAAAACGTGTGCAGGCCACAGACCGACGAGCCTACCAGCCCACCATAGATACGGGGTTTCCTCGACGTACTTGTCCGCCACCGACGATGACATGTCTCGGTAAGCTTAACGGTAGTGAAAAGCCACCGGCCGTCGGGAGGATGCAATGCTAGAAAGAAGCCTCACTGGCAGAGTCGTGGGTGAATGATTCGCCGTGCAGTGCCATCGAGATTAGCAGTCGAATTAGGCATCTCGTTATCCAAGTCGTCTACGAGTCGTCACCTCCCAACAGACAGCCCGAGATAATTCGCAGGCTCGCACAACCAGCGCAACTCCTCCTTCCCTAGCCCCCTTGTCGTCCCCACACAGCAACTCATACAACGGCACATCTTCCTTTGCGCTCCTTCGGCAGAGATCGTACACGAGATCGCGCGCAACCTGCCGTCCCAGCTTGTCTGCGAGGGCCATCATCACCGCCTCGGAGACAATCCCTCCTTTCGTAAGGCTCAAGTTCTTCTCCATTGCTCCGGGGTGCACCTCCAAGCCGGCCACAAGATCAGCCGTGTGCTTCAAGGTGGCGCAGGTCAACTTGGATATCTCCGGCAACGCAATCCATTCGATCTCCCATGGTCCTGTCGAACGCTCGTGGTCTGCTATCATCGCCTCGTACAGCGCGCTACAATGAGAGCGCACGCTGGCAGCCATGGCGGTGATATAAGCGCACGAAATGGGATTGCGCTTTTGTGGCATCGTCGACGATGATCCACGTTGGTCATAGAAAGGCTCAGAGAGTTCAGTTTGCATCAGAAGTTTGACGTCCATTGCGAACTTGGCACAGGTCCCAGTCAGGAGTGCAAATAACCTGCCAACTTCAGCAATACGATCGCGTTCTGTGTGCCAGGCGATCTCGGGAACAGATAGCCCGAGACCCTTCGCCAGGGCTACCTGGCATGGAACCGCTTTGTCGGCAGGGAGCGAAGCGAGTGTACCTGCTGCACCCCCGAACTCGAGCACGAGAACCCGTGGTTTGAGCTGTTGGAGGCGTTGCTGGTGCCGTTGGAAGGTGGCAAGAAGGCGCGCGAGTTTGAAGCCCAATGTCATAGGGACAGCCTGTTGAAGGTTACTGCGAGCAGCCATTGACGTGGCAGCGTGCCGTTTTGCGAGTATACAAAGGCCCTCGACAATGTCTTGAAGCGACGCGGAGATGATCTCGAGTGTCGACGCTAGCTGAAGAACAGTTGCAGTATCTGTTACGTCCTATTCCCGACTCACGGTCATTTCCAGTCGTATCCTAGCGGTTGGAAGAATCACCTGAGTCGTTGCACCGTAATGAACCCACTCTCCGAGACCCGGGTGCTTGACGTTGACCCGACGGACGATCTGCTGGATTAGACCCAACACTGGATACCCAATTTTCTCGGTGTCTCGCTTGAGCTCTTCAAAATCGACATTGTCGACATCTGCGCAAAAGGCACAGATCTCAATGGCAGCGTCATTGGGGATGATGTTGAGGTCTCCTTGCACGCGAGCGAGACATCCCTCGAAAGAGAGATATTTGGCAGTGCGCGTTCGGTCTGACCAGACGGAGGAGGCGTCCGGGGTAGAGAAGATGTTTCATACATCGTGCCAGTTGTTCATTGAAAACTGACGCAACTTGCTTCGAACGTCGAGTCACAATAGACTATCTGATCGAATGCTGTTGTACGGATGCCGACGAAGAGCGATCCCGCGTTGGAGTGCCCGAAACGTGTGGGAATTTCCGAGTCTCTCTTCGAGCAGGAAGTCCTCCTCCTCCTCACTCGTGCACCCCACCACGCAACCAATCTATCCGGGGTCGCACCCTCGCATCGCCGTAGTCGCCTCTGCGCCCTCGATAGGGTAAGATTGGTAGCTGAACCCTAAACGGACTCGGATGGCCAGCGGTCGGGCCACGTAGTGGCAGCCCCCTGACGAGAGCTTTCGCAGGCTCGAAACCACCGCTCCCTTACCTGCCTCTGCTCGTACTGTACATCGCACGCCCGATGGCCCGACCCTGATCCTTGGAGAGGGGTGTCCGACGGACGAGCAAGCAGGCATGACCGCCCGAGCGTCCCTCTTCGCACACAGACTAAGGACCGAGTCAATACTGACGAACGACGAACGACGAACGTGCACGCTCCAACAAACCACGTCGCACGTGCAGCGAACGGGCAGACGACCACCACGGCCACTCGCGCAGCCGCGGATCTCAGCGACGGCGCACCGTGCGTGCCAGCGCTGTCGCTGTCGCCCTTCCCTCGCCTCGCCGTCGCCCACCCCCCACTCTCGGCAACGGCGCAACGCGCCTTGCCATCGTGTGCGCACCGTGCGTGCCAGCGCCGTTGCCGTCGCGCCCTCCCTTACCCTCGTCGCATCCTCGCCCACCCTCTCTCGGC
>QGOI01000620.1:0-11872 GCA_003313885.1 Boletus sp. MG55 | reverse complement strand
CTCAGCTGTAGATCAACTGTAAGTAGCTGTGAGCATACTGTAAACTGACTGTGAGTGAACTGTAAACTCACTATGGAATACTGTGGATTGGCTGTAGATTGGCTATAAGTAACTGTGAGTGAACTGCAGTGTGGGGGACCTAGCTGTGCCACTATAAATGGCTGTGGTCACTGTACAGTACTGTACAGACCTGGCCAGTGATGAAAGGGTTTCACTGATGTTGATCTCATCACAGATCTTCCAAAGGTTGGAGACTTCGACTCTGTCATGGTCGTGGTCGACCATGGGCTTAGTAAGGGAGTCATTGTCATGCCCTGCACCAAAACAATCGACTCTGCTGGTATTGCTCGACTCTTTTTCGACAATATCTTCAAACAATTCAGTCTTCATGACCGACTTGTCTCAGATTGAGGGCCAAACTTCGCCTCCGCCTTCGCAAGAGAACTCGCCCACCTTTTGCAATATGACATCAACCTCTCCACCGCCTACCATCCTCAAACTGATGGTGAAACCGAGAGGTACAACCAGGAACTCGAAACATACCTCTGCATCTTCTGCGACGGACAACCCCACAAATGGTTAGAACTGCTCTTGATTGCCGAATTCTCCCACAATTCAGCAATCCACTTGGTCACTGGAAAATCCCCATTTTCCCTTATCCTCAGCTATGAACCCCGATCCTACCCCCCTTTAGGAAAAACCTTCCTACCCTCTCTCGAGCAACAGCTCTCCCACATTGAGGATGCATGCAAAGAAGCCGAAGCTGCCCATAAACTTGCGCAACTGCACATGAAAGAACAAACTTTCTCATGATTCCAACCATGGAAAGTAGGGGAAAATGTCTGGCTGGACGCGAAGAACCTCAAACTTCAAGTCCCCTCCAGAAAACTTGCCCCTAGACACACCAGACCATTTGAGATCACTCAAGTGGTCTCCTCCATCATCTTCCGACTAAAACTCCCGAAACAGTGGAAAGTCCATGACGTCTTCCATGCCACCCTCCTCACACCCTATCAGGAGACTCCGCAACACGTCCCCAATTTCAAACGTCCCCCTCCAGAACTTATCGGAGAAGAAGAGGAATACTGGATCAAATCGGTGATCAACCATCGGGGAAAACCAGGTTGAAGGCAGTACCTCATCCACTGGGACGGCTATACTGACGCCGAGCGGACTTGGGAACCAGAAGGGAATTTGCAAAACACCAAAGCAGTCCTATCTGCGTATAAAAAGCACAACGGACTTTGAATTGCTCCTTAAAACCCAATGGCCATCTTCCCCTCAGTCGCCACTCCCCTTGCCCTCCCAATCCAACTCCACCATCTCACCCCCTTCACTTGTCATCTCTTCTATGCCTCGGTCATCGAAAGCCCAGAAGCCTTTGCTTCACTCCAGGTTATTCCGTTCTTCTCAGTGGACGACACCATCGTCAACCTCTGCACCCTCTACCACGTGGCACTACTCCTTCCTTTGATCCCTTTTCATGAGGGCCTCCTGGGACCAGACAGGTTCCCCTGTCCAGGAACTGCTTGGACCCCTATCCCTCGTTCCTGCCATCGAGCAACTCATCTTGGAAACCAGAGAAGTCATCCTGGAACTCCTCCACGACCACAACTTCACCCTATCCCTCGTACTACTTCCCCCATCTACCATCACCACCGTCCTCTCTCCCATCTGAGACTCCCTTCCTGGAGATCTCTTCAGCCACGAAGAAGACTACAGAAACGGTGCCCACCCCTGCTTCTGCTCCTTCCTTGCAGGACTCCTTGGCCAAGGAGCAGTCCATGCTGGACTTAGCAATAGCAGGTCTACTCTCCCTAGTGGACTCCCCTCACTCATCTCTTCCACCAGCATGACAGTCGTCTCCTCTCCTACCTCTGATGACTCCATCACCCCTGTTCCCATCAGGACTAGAGGAACTGCCCCTGGACCCTCCCCCTCACTACCTGTCTCCCCTTCACCTGTGCCCACCATCCCCGCCAGGAGAATCAAGAGAAAGGGAGCCCAGGTCTTCACCTATGGCTTGCCCTCCTGTGCTTCCACCCTTCCTGCTTCACTGGGAGGAATTCCAGAGAGCAGCCCGGCTGGTCCCAGCAACCCCCTTCCTACTCCTCCCCTTGATGCCCATGATGTTCCAACAACCATGGTTGATAGTGGCGAACCCCCTGTGGGACCCTCTTTCATCTCCACTGACCCTTGTGCCAAGTGTCATCGCATCATCTGATGCTTTGAGTGTCATCAACCCGGACACCTTCATGTGGACTGCCCCCAGTACATCTGTCCTCACTGCACCAATGCTGCACCAGGACACCCTCAATACACCTGCAGATGGGCACCTTGTCAAGTCTGTGGAGTGCCTGATCACGGCACCACCTGGTGCCAATGAACAAGGCGTCCTAATGACAAGCCTGAGTGGGACGACCCCACCGACTACGAGAATGCAGGAGGAGATTTGTTCTGAGGTGGTACCTCAGAGCTACAACAGGGGTAATGTTACAGAATGGGAGGACCCCCTATCTTTTCCTTCATTCACATCACAGGACTTGTGGACAGACTTCCAGCTGGACATGGAGATTCCTCAAAGCCAGTGGGACGAGCTCTTTAGCTTCAACCATTATGATGCCGCGGGGAACTGCCTTACCACAGAGGCGATGGACACCATATTCTAAGCAGTACACTGGACTCTTTCTCCTTTCTACTTACTCTGCCTTGAACAGACACTCTCTCCTCGGCAGTGCTCTCTTTATGCACTGCCTCGTGATCCTACTACTTTACCTGATCCCGGTCTGTCCCGATTCCTATTTCATATTTATATCTCACATTCTGTTATTGCCCGCCGAGGCTGTAGTCTTAGGTTCCATTCCATTCCCTCCCACCTGCCGAGGCTGTAGTATTATTCCCATTCCATTCCCTCCTGGTTTACCTCGGGACTTATTTATATTCTGAGTCTGCTATGGACTCCAATACGTAGGGCCTATAAAAGGCCTGCTTCTTTCTCTCATGTACCTTACCTTGATCTATGCAATCTACTGCCTAGTGTCAAGAAGCCATGCTGAGCTCCTTCGTTCGACCTCCACATCTCCTCAGATCTCAGCCCTTCTGAGAAGTCTTCCCTTTCCGGGTTGACTCTGTTTCAGCATGCGCCTTTGCCCATAGAAGGTGCTTGGAAGCCTCAGCAACTCTAGAGTTGTTGCTGCCGTAGCCATTCAGGGATTCCTCTTTAGGATCCAGGAACATGCAACTTGACCTGCTGGTCCAGCGTTATTTGTTCGCTTCAGGTCGAAGTGTAACAGTAAGGGGTGAGGGTGTGATAGGTTCATCCCAAGGTGGATTCTAGGCAGAGATGAAATGCCAGATGGTGTGTGGTCCAAGAAAAAGAGATCCAAAGGGTAGTCTGGAGTAGACAACAGTAGTCTGGTAGTATGTGTAATAGTCCAGATGTAGTAGTCCGGAATGAGAGATGATGGAAACAATGGTGACAGGTGAGGGATGATGACAGAGGACATGTGGATGTGTGTGATACATGCAAGATAATGCAAATGGGTGTGGAACACTGTATTTCAAAGAAATACTACAAGGCTTTATAGTCTGGGCATATCCCAGACTTTGAAGGGCTAAGATTTGAACTATAAAAATGGAAGTGGTATATGATGACATGTGATAAGTGGAGGCAATATGTATCCAAGACCGAAATGGGTAAATGGGATGGGGTCTGAAGGAATAAAAAGGAGACTGACATAAATCAGACTATATGAACATGACTGGAGTAGTGTTACAGTTTTTCTCCTTCATTGTCGTATCCTCCTCCTTTCTTTTCATGCTTCTATACGGACTTGGAGAGGAACCCTCTCCCATGCTAACCATAGCACTCTTCTCGTTGCTGGCCCGACTGCTTTCTTCTTTACACAGCTATTTTCCTAGCCAGGTGACCCTTATCTCTTGATCTCTGTATCTTCTTATTATCGGACTCCCTTATCTCCTATCATCATTTCTATCACAATGATGACATCCCCCTTACTTCCATCACATTCCATGTAGTTCGATTCCCTTCTGTCACGGTCACGCTGTCTCCAGTATATGTACTTGGTCTCTCCATGTAAACTAGTCTCCATTCTTGATCTACACAATACAAGCGTACTATCTGGTTTCACCCTTGGAAGCTTTCGCTTCAACCCTTAGGAACTCTCTCTCAGTCATTGGTCTCTTTGTGAGTATCACCTGAAGAGACTTCTCCCTCGAGTTCTAGAACTTGTGTATGCCTAGCATAACAAAAGATCAAGAATAACCTTCGTCCCACATCCTCAGGTGTAGGACCCCCCATTTTCACCACGAGTCACCACAGAAGTTATGGAGTAAACTCCAAAGACAAAGACGTCCTAAGAGACGTCCACATCCCAGAGATCCCAGCTAGTACCCCCACCCCAGCACCATCAAGACCCCGATCCCATCGTAACCCCCAAGTTGGATCCAACCCAAGTGTCACCCAGCGACAGTACGTCTTCACCCCCACAAACCCAGCGAACCCAGTATCCTCTGTTCCCCTAGGAATCCCGACACCCAACCCACCATCAACCCAACCCACCCCCACCATGACTTTCAGACCAACTGAACTCAAAGCGGCCCTTCCTGCTGATTTCTCTGGAAAGACCACTGATGCACCTCAATGGATCAAAGCCATGAAGGCCTACTTCGCGATCAACTCCGCCCTGTATACCACTGACAATGACAAAGTCATGACCACCCTCAACAAGATGAGTGAAGGAAGAGGCACCTCCTTCGCAGAAATGTGGTATGACAAAATGGCAGACACCGCCATCACTGCTAAAGACAAAGACTTTGACACCTTCACCAAGAACTTTGACTCCACCTTTTTTCCCTTCAACACCAAGGCCATAGCAAGAACTGATCTCACCAAACTAGTCCAAAAATCCTTTCGCCTCCCCGATGGAACCCATGACGACGGATTCCAACAATATATCACCGACTTCCAGAACCTAGCCAGCAAAGCTGGAATGACCGACAACACCACCCTCATCGACATCTTCTCCTTGGGGATCGATGAGAAAATTTCCACCATGATCCTTTCTATGTCACTGGTTCCCACCACTATCTCCGAATGGGTAAATAAAGCAAAGATCTTTCACACCCAAAGGATGAGAATCCTCGCACTCAAGAAAGGAACCTTCCAACCATCCTTTCACCGCACCACTCCTCGCCCCCAGAGAGACCCAAATGCCATGGACGTTGATAGCGTCACCCTATCGAAACTCACCCCTGTCGAAAGAGCCAAATGCATCTGAGAAGGAATGTGCTTTCGATGCTGAAAGAAAGGACACAATGCCTCTGATCCAAACTTTCATCCCACCTCTCAATATCCACCCCCTCGACCCCCCAGGTCAACTAGCCGTCCCCAGAACATTAGAACCTCTGAGACTGAAACTAAGGAAACTCCCTCTCACTCTCCATTCGAAGAATACATCCACTCCCTCACCACAAATGGGAAATCCAAGAAAGAAATTCTCTCTGTCCTCAAGGCTTGCTATGAAGATGAGCCTACAGAGGAATTAGCCGAGATCTCTACCCCAGAAGTACAGAAAGCGAAGGATTTTTAAAAAGGGAAGCTGCCTCGATGTCTTCTTCCCTTTCCATCGATCATGTACTTGTAGCACCACGAAACAATAGAACCATGCGTATCCCTGTGTCGCTACAAGGAAAGACCAAAACTGTCAAAACCACTGCCCTCATCAACTCTGGAGCCACTGGAAATTTCCTCGATCCTCGACTCCTAGCCAAAGATGACTTCAACTTAGTAAAATGCCCCGAACCAATTATTGCCTACAACGTTGATGGAACCACTAATCAAAAAGGATCCATACTGTGGAACGCCCACACTACTCTCTCCTCTGGAACACTGTCCGATGACCCGGTAAAACTAATGATCACCCGCCTCAGTCGCCCCCAAATCATCCTGGGAATGCCTTGGCTCCAAAAATGGAATCCTAGGATCAATTGGAAAAATTTCACCCTTGACATCAACCCTCCTACTTGTCTCGAAAACTCCTATAGGACTAACTGGTACAATTACAACGTCGATCAAGAGATCTCTGAACTATTCACCCAAAGATACCCTCATGGAGTCGATGCATCTCTTCATGAGCACCTCCCCCATGAGGAACATATCAACAAGATCATGATATCCACTGAAATCACTCAAGCAGAAAAACCTAAGGAAGTACCCATCCCTGATTTCTGTAAAGACTTCACCGATATCTTCTCCGAACAAACCCATAGCAAACTCCCACCCCACCGCTCATTTGATCACACCATTGATCTCAAAGATACCTTCATCCCCAAAATCACCAAAGTATACCCCTTGAATCCTACTGAACGAATTGCCCTTCAAGCATTCATCGATGAACAGCTGAAAACCGGACGAATCATACCCTCCAAATCCCCCCAAGCAGCCCCTTTTTTCTTCGTCGCCAAAAAGGATGGATCTCTTCATCCCTGCCAGGACTATAGACACCTTAACAGTCATACCATTCGCAATGCTGCCCCTCTTCCCCTCATTCCCGAACTTATCGATGACATGAAAGATGCTTCCTATTTCACCAAGTTCGACATTAGATGGGGATACAACAATATCTGCATCAAGGTCTCAGACCAATGGAAAGCGGCCTTCATCACCCCTCTCGGTCTCTTCGAACCCACAGTTATGTTCTTCAGTTTCTGTAACACCCCCTCTACCTTCCAGACATTCATGAACCATACCTTCGCAGACATGGTCGCTGAATGATGGCTAAAGATCTATATGGATGATCTAGGCATCCACACTGCAGGAACCCTTTCCCTCCATCATGAAAGAACTCGACAGATCCTCCTACATCTTAGAGAACACGGATTATCTCTCAAATTATCTAAGTGCTCCTTCGACACTCCCACCATGGAGTACCTTGGCATGATTGTAGGCAAAGGCACTATACGAATGGACCTGGTAAAACTCTCTGCCATCGCTGAATGGAAACCCCCAACCTCAGTGAAAGGTGTACGCTCCTTCCTTGGATTTGCCAATTTTTATCACAAATTCATTCCCAATTATTCCGACGTTGTATCCCCCCTGACCTTTCTCACTCGCAAGAACCAACCTTGGGTCTGGTCCCCCCTCCAACAAAAATCCTTCAACTCCCTCTGCGGGATTTTCTCAACTGCCCCTGTCCTTACCCTCCCAGATGTCTCTCGTCCCTTTTTCGTCATGACCGACACATCTCTCCTCACCGTTGGCGCCATCCTCATACAAAACGACACTAATGGCAACAAACACCCTTGTGCCTACTTCTCCCGGACCCTCACTCCCGCCGAACAGAACTATGACATCTACGATCATGAACTCCTCGCCATCATACTCGCTCTTGACGAATGGAAACACTATCTCCAAGGAACCAATCACCCCGTCGCTGTCATCACTGACCACAAAAATCTCTCCTACATACGAGACCCTCGCAAACTTTCCCGCTGCCAAGCCTGCTGGGCACTCTTTCTCCAAGACTTTGACATTGAATGGGTCGTTACTCCTGGCGCACAAATGGGACCAGCGGACGCTCTTTCACGAAAAGATCTCATCAACACTTCCCTTGATAACCTTGACACATCCATTGTACCTGACCCTGTCATTATCAACGCCCTTGATATCACCCTTGCCTCTCACATCCAATGCTCCATGCCTTCCGACCCCTTTGTTCTCAAAGCTCTCGCTGCCCTTCATGAAGGTTCCCCCCTGTTCACTCGAGCCTCCCTCTCTGACTGGTCCTATGACAATGGACACCTTTATTTCAAAGGTCGCATGTATGTTCCCCCCTCCACCCGATCTCCCCTCCTCCACAACATCCACTCTTCTCCGCTATCAGGTCACATGGGCATCTTCCACACCAAGGTCATTCTAGAACGCGATTTCTGGTGGCCTGGCTTATCGACCTTCGGTAAACATTTCATTGATGGCTGCGCTGTTTGCCAATAGAACAAAGTCAACACTCATCCCACCCGTCCTCCTCTCTCCCCGATCCCTTCCTCCTCATCCTTACCCTTCCACCAATTATCTGTCGATCTCATCACTGATCTCCCACTCTCCGACGGACATGACTCTGTCCTGGTCATAGTAGACCATGGCCTTACGAAGGGGGTAATTCTCAGTCCTTGCTCCAAAACCATTAATGCAGCCAGAGTCACCCAACTATTTTTTGATCATGTCTTCAAACGCTTTGGCCTTTATGACTCCATCATCTCTGATAGAGGTCCTCAATTCGTGTCTGCCCTTGCCCTAGAACTAGCTTGCTTACTCCATTACAATATCCATCTCTCCACTGCCTATCACCCCCAAACTGATGGCCAGACTGAAAGAACCAATCAAGAACTCGAAACCTATCTCCAAATCTTCTGTGCCAACAACCCTAATGCTTGGGCGCAATCCCTATCTGCAGCAGAATTCCATCATAACTCTGCCCCGCATAGCTCCACCAAGAAATCCCCATTCTCCCTCCTCTATGGCTATGAACCTCGCTCCTACCCCCCCCCCTTGGAAAGACCTTTCTCCCTGTCCTCGAAGATCGCTTATCCACCCTCGAATCTTCTAGAAAAGAAGCCCTAGCAGCCCATGAATCCGCTCACAGGATCATGTCTCTAAGATCCAATCTTCGATTCATCCCCTGGAAAGTTGGAAACAAGGTGTGGTTAGAAGCAACTCATCTCCGCCTCAAATACCCCTCTAGGAAACTCGCACCCAAACACCATGGATCTTTCGAAATTTCTCAGGTACTATCTCCTCTTGTCTACAAACTCTGACTTCCTCCTACATGGAAGATACATAACGTGTTCCATGCTTCCTTGTTATCTCCTTATCGCTCCACAGAACCATATGGACCTGCCTTCTCTCTCCCACCCCCTGATGTCATCAATAATGAAGAAGAGTATGAAGTCGAAGCCATCCTTTCCCACAAAGGCACCATCAACCGAAGATTGTACCTGACCTCCTGGAAAGGCTACCCTTCCTCTGAAAATACCTGGGAACCCGAAACCAATCTCCATCACTCCGCTTCCATCCTCTCATCTTATAAACGACAACACTCCCTTTGATATGGATAGTGCTTCCTGTTGATGGTCTCTTTGTGAGTATCTCCAGACAGCTCTATCGCACATCCCACAGAACAATATCCTTCTTGTCATCATCCGTTGCTTCCTCTTCACTTTTGACCCCCTCCTCCCCACTAAGGGAACGAAACGTATACCCATCCTATTTACCTGAACACGGGATGCAATTACTCTTTGTCGCTGTCCTGGAAACCCCTCAACTCCTCCTCACCATTGAAGAAGACCCCCTCTTCACTGAAGACACCATCTCTCAAGACCTTATCCGTCTCTTCCATGGCATAGCCCACACCCAATGACTGATTCCCATCAAACCCCAATCGATTCCCCTCCGTTTCGCCGTAGGCAAACTTCCTCGCCATGTAATAAACATTTTGTTCACTCATGGATTTGGAACTTTCATTGAGAATCTTCCTCCTCACACCATCTACCCCACCTTTCGTCACATTGTCTTTTCCCTCCCACAGGAACAGTGTTACAGAATGGGAGGACCCCCTATCTTTTCCTCCCTTCTCATCATGGGACCTGTGGGCCGACTTCCAACTGGACACGGAGATTCCTCAAAGCCAGTGGGATGAGCTATTTAGCTTTGACCATTACGATGCCGAGGGGAACTGCTTTACCACAGAGGCGATGGACACAGTCTTCTAAGAAGCAGTACGCTGGACTCTTTTCCTTTTACTTACATTGCCTTGCACAGACTTTACCTCCTCAGCAGTGCTCTCCTTATGCACTGCCTTATGATCCTACTTTACCCGATCCTGGTCTGTCCCAATCCTATTTCATATTTATATCTCACCTTCCATTCCTGCCCGCCGAGGCTGTAGTACTATACTTCCGTTCCGTTCCACCCCGGTTTACTTCGAGTCATATTTATTCTGAGTCCGCTATGGACTCCGATACCAATATGTAAGGCCTATAAAAGGCCTGCTTCTTTCTCTCATGTACTTCACCTTGATCTACGCAATCTACTGCATAGTGTCAAGAAGCCCAGCTGAGCTCCTTCATTCGACCTCCACATCTCCTTGGATCTCAGCCCTTCTGAGAAGTCTTCCCTTTCTGGGTCGACTTAGATTCAACACATGCCTTTGCCCATAGACGGTGTTTGGAAGCCTCAGTGACTCTAGACGTCATCGCTGCTGTAGCCATTCGGGAATACCTCTTCAGGATCCAGGAACACGCAATTTGACCTGCCAGTCCAGTGTTACTTGTTCGCTTCCAGTCGAAGTGTAACAAACAGCGTGACGCTTACCTTTTACATGTAGAAAACTTTCTTCTTGGACAACCTTGTATTTACGACAAACCCCTCCCCATTCCTCCTCCTGCACTTGCCCTTCGTCTCTCCTCCCCTAGCCCTACAAACACCTCTACCGCAGTGGATTCCAATCTGGAAGACTATTACTTGGACAGCTTGGAAGAACATATCATGCACAACCCAGTTCCTAACCCCATCCCTGTCCCCAGGGTAAACGCCCAAAGTATCTCCCTACCTAATAGAACCGCCGTGCTCTCTTCCCCCACCAGAGATATTCCTCGATCTACTCGTCTCCCTGGTCTTCCTCCCGCATCCCCTACCACTATCTGCTTTCAATGCCACTGCTCAGGTCACTATCGTGAGAACTGCACCAAGTATGTCTGCCCACACTGCCAGACTACTGCCCCAGGTCACCCATCTCGATCCTGTCTTACTCACCACTGTGACTATTGCCTTAACTGGGGACATACAGATCAATACTGCCCCCATCGCAATTGTGGACGTTGTCATCAACCAGGGCACGTCTTCAATATCTGTCCACTTGAACACCTTTCCCCCTCACAGCAGATGGCGATCCACAGAGGACCTCCCCGTCAACCCACCGACCTCATGGGCTTCCGCATCCCTGAGTCCTCATCCATGGCACAGCAGGGGTATAGTGATTGAACCTGGAGTTCAATTATACAATGGGGGTAATGTTACAGTTTTTCTCCTTCATCGTCGTATCCTCCTCCTTTCTTTTCATGCTTCTATATGGACTTGGAGAGGAACCCTCTCCCATGCTAACCATAGCACTCTTCTCATCGCTGGCCCGACTGCTTTTTTCTTTATGCAGCTATTTTCCTAGCCAGGTGACCCTTATCTCTTTATCTCTGTATCTTCTTATCGTCAGACTCCCTTATCTCCTATCATCGTTTCTATCACAATGATGACATCCCCCTTACTTCCATCACATTCCATGTAGTTCGATTCCCTTCTGTCACGGTCACGCTGTCTCCAGTATATGTACTTGGTCTCTCCATGTAAACTAGTCTCCATTCTTGATCTACGCAATACAAGCATACTATCTGGTTTCACCCTTGGAAGCTTTTGCTTCAACCCTCAGAGTAAAACCCTTAGGAACTCTCTCTCAGTTGTTGGTCTCTTCATGAGTATCACCTGAAGAGACTTCTCCCTCGAGTTCTAGAACTCGTGTATGCCTAGCGTAACAAGTAGTAGGACCAGAGTTGCAATGGACTATCAACCAGACTAGTGTGATTGTTGACTGGATTTGTTGTGGAGTTGGTGGAATGTGGGGAAACCCTCCTATATGGCAATAGAGAGCTTTTGCTCTTTACACTGGGATGTGCTATTCCTGTATGGATTACCAGATAACCTCATGATGCAGGTCCGATACTGTCTGTCCATAGTTAAATCAGATCATTATCCATTTGACCTGTACCCAGTGGAGGATTGCCTAAGTGCAGCCACTTTTTTGTT
>QGOI01000614.1:0-10882 GCA_003313885.1 Boletus sp. MG55 | reverse complement strand
GAAGTGCTGCATTACTACTAGTCAAAAACTGCAAAACATTGCAACAGTTTTTGAGGTCACTGTACCTTCTTACATAGACGTACCCGATGCTACATAAGTAACATAACATGTTGTAGCACTGCTGTAGAAGACACCGCTTTGCCTCATTGTAAGTGCAAGGTATCCTCTATATTTTCTGGAAGCATCAGAGGATGATAGTTCGTGATCGTCTCGGACTTTGCCCTTCACCCTCAGGATGCCTCCCAAGAGGAAAATTTCCAAGGATACTGGCAACTCCCAGGCTGCTGTTGGGGAAGTCATTCCTAACACGAAATGACTCACCAAACAACCTAGACTGGAGGAGCTTTTTGACAATGATGAACATGTGAGTAAGTTCGAGTGCTTGTATATTTTTATATTGTCACTTATTGTCACGTTCGACTTTCCATACTGCAGAAACCAGACCCGAGACCCAACCAAGGCAGTGGGGGATCGATTCAGCAATTACAACGCATTGAGGGCATCCAGTCTACCAGACCCTCATGACAATCTACCCGCAACCTTGATATAGCAACCGAAGAACAAGAAATCAATGCGATGGCCCCTTCTCATCTCTCTGGCATGGTGTACGATGAGGAGAGTCAGATCCCCCCATGGGCGGAATCTTCTGCTCCATTGACACATGTTCAACCTGTTACGATTGTCCCTTGATACCACTTATTTTCTCACAGACATTTCGTCATACCTATGATTCCTCGTCACCACCGTCCCCTGTGGTTCCTCGTCACATGAGTACTTCCTAGTCACTACCCTTACAGAGGGACTCTACTCCACTTACTTAGGCTCACCCCTTGTTCGCCTACCTCTTGGTTTGCTTACTCACTTGTCCCTTCTGACTTACCTAGTGTTTCCTTCGTACGCTTACCTCTTGATTCGCTTACCCACTAGTCCCCTTCCAACCTAACTAGTGTTCACTCTCGCAACAGCATAGTTACTTTGCTTCTCTGCTAACCTAGCTTACCGCTACCTTAGCCCCTCCCATACCTAGCCCTAGTTCTTTGATCCTCTGTACTTCCATACAGTCACTGGAATCCAATCTCTGTGTCTCCTCCTTGAATTCCCTTCTAGCTCCCGCTAGTCGGTCAGCACCCTTGTCCTGTCTGTGACTCCGACCAATACTTGGCCAGACATATAGCCCTTGACCTTACGGTCTAGTACCCTTGACCCTAGTCCCTTCCCTGGTCGTTGGTCTCTTCGTGAGCATCACCCATCGAAGGTCCATAGTCAAGCCCCATCCGTAGGAAGGCTTGTCTTCATATAGCAACTCGAACTCGATCACAGAGGCATGCTCGTCCTTACCCAGGCCAAGCATAACAAAACTCTAGCATACCTACCTGTGCTACCGTCATGTAGTCACCATTTCTCGACCACCTCCGAACCCAAGGAGGAGCACTCGCCCTCAGCCACCACCCTCGACCTCTGTGTGGAGAATCCCTCCCCCAGAGAACTCTGAACCCTCTTCTACCGAAGAGTCAGACCTATCCTCAAACTCTGACGAACTTCTGCCATCCCCAGCCAAAGCCAAAGCCACTCGAACCTTAGCACGTGAACTTTCTCATGACCTCTCTGCCACGGCTACTCTCACCAGAGTCCCCACACCCCCATTCCCAACCCCCGTCGAGTGAAACAACCCCTTCCCCTTTTCCCCCCTTAACCCGGTTCTCCCCCCACTTCCTCCCAAACCGCCGCCGCTTCCTCCATTCCCAAGACCACCTATGACCACCCCCCAGAAACCCACTGAACTTCACCTTGGCACCCCGGAAGCCTTTGACAGCTCCACGGTTAAAGCACAACCATGGCTACGAAGTGTAGCACTTTATTTTGCCATCAACAACAAGGTATACAATATGGAGGAGAAGTGTATTGCCTACGCCCTATCCTACATGACCAAAGGCTCCGCCCAGACTTGGGCAGACACCTTCAGGGAGTCTAAGTACTCCTCTACCTCAGGAACTTTCACCCTTGGAACTTGGGCCGACTTCGTCACCCAGTTCAACAAGACATTTAAGCAGTCCAACACCATCGGCTCTGCCATCAACTGGCTTGCCACCAAGCAAATGATTGAGAAGAAGGATGGTGTCTTCTCTCCATCTCTCACTACATACACCACCGACTTTAGAAATCGCATCACCATCTCAAAGATCACCGATGACAATGTCCTCATCAACTACTTCTCTGCAGGAATCGCACCCACCCTTATGGAGAAAGTTTATGGAATGGACACTGTACCCACCATGGTCGAAGAATGGTATAAGAAGACCTTGACCTTTGACACTCAGATGAAACATGCTGCCGAGATCAGCAGGCGCTACAAGAAACCTGCCACTTATTACCCATACACCCCCTCCCACCCTTCCTCCTCCTGAAAGGAAGAGAAAGACCCCAATGCCATGAATGTAGATGCCATTAAACTCACTAAGCTTACCCCGAAGGAACGGGAAGAATGCTTCAAAGAAGGAAAGTGTTTCCACTGCAGGAAGAAGGGCCACTCCGCCCGAGACTGCCTGGAGTTCACCACCCCATCTAAGAAGGTTCGACAAACCCCTGCAGACCTTCCTAAGCTTGCCGTGAAGATAATGATGATGAAGAAGACTCCGTTAAAAGAGTTGCCTTCTCCACTGCCATGAAACAGGATTTTTAAATAGGAGACCCTCGTCGATGTGGTCCTCTCCTCCCTCTGTAACTTGTGCACCTGTAGTTGTATTGCTCTCTGCGAAATCTATGAAGATTCCCCTGCAACTCATCATTCCTTCGCACATCATGAAAACCGTCGACACCTGCGCTCTCATTGACAGTGGCGCAGATATCTCCTGCATAGATTGGGCTTTCGTCCGAAAGCACAAGCTCCCCACTGAACGCCTCCCCGACCCTATCCCCATCCGAAATGTTGACCAGTCCTCCAACAAAACTGGTGCCATCCGCTTCACCTGCTCCCTCTTTACTTGTATCGAAGGAATCGCACAGAAGGTGAAGTTCCACGTAATGTCCTGCGGGAATGAGAACATTATCCTCGGACTCCCTTGGCTCCATGCCACAAACCCCACCATCGATTGGAATCGGCAGACCCTCTCCATCTCAGAGTCCCTTGACCAATCGAAAGAACTCTACATGCAGTCTACTGCAGATGCCGCCTGACATGATGCCCATTTCAAAACGTTCAAAGACTCTTGGAAACTCCCGAAACACATCAACGTTAACACGGTTGACAATGCCTGCCTCTTTGAATATCTCGATATCAAGTCCGAAGAAGATTACCTAGTCCATGCCAATAACAACCAAATCATCAATCACATTATCCGATGTGGATCTCAGTTTATCCCCGCCACCACCATCACCAAGTTAACCACCGCCACGGAACTAGCCGCCATGGCGGAGAAGGCCAAGCCCAAACAGGTCTTACCCTCAGAATATACCGAGTTCACCAAGGTCTTCTCTGACGAAGCCAGTACACGCCTTCCCCTGTCCTGTCCCTACGACCACGAGATCAACCTCACCCCGTTCTTCCAACCCCATGTTGGAAAACTCTACCCCCTGTCCCCCAAAGAACAGAAGGTGACAGAAGATTTCCTTGACGAGAATCTCTTGTCCGGGAAGATCCGCCCTTCCAACTCCCCACAGGCCTCCCCCTTCTTCTTCGTCAAAAAGAAGGGTAAACTCCGCCCCTGCCAAGATTACCAGTGGCTCAATGCCGAGACTGTCAAGGATGCCTACCTGCTGCCCTTGATACCCGACCTCATCGACAAGCTCCAAGGTGCCAAACGCTTCACCAAGTTTGATGTCCGTTGGGGCTATAACAATGTACGCATTAAAGATGGCGACCAATGGAAAGCCGCTTTTATCACCCACAAAGGACTTTACAAACCCACTGAAGAACAACAAACCTGGTTGAAGGTAACCAGGCAGTAAGGGGTGAGGGTGCGATGGGTTTGTCCCAAGGTGGGTTCAAGTAGAGGTGTAAGTCCAGAATGGTATGTGGTCCAAGAGAAAGAGGTCCGGAAGGTAGTCTGGAGTAGATAACGATAGTCCGGTGTTATTCATAGTAGTCTGGACTCATTAGTCCGGAGTGAGAGACGTAGGGAATGATGATGATGACGATGGAAGACAATGATGGAGACGTGCGTGCATGTGTGGAGAAAGCTTATGAGTGCGAAAAGATGTCATTTGTCCCGAAGGTACAAAGCTTTATAGTCCGGGCATTTCCCAGGACTGTCAAACATGAAATGAACGAACTCTAACTATCAAACGGACGTAAGGAATGACAGTAAACGTCCAAAAGGAGTCAAATAAGTAAAATGGAATGATACGAGATGGAACGAATGGAGACTGGAACGAAAAGGAACATAGACCGACCAGACTACACTCGGACTAAGAGACCAGAGTAACGAAACACGAACTGGACTAGGTAAAAGGCGACCAGACTGATTGTACCCAATGTAGGAGTGTCTGTGGAATATGGTAAAAAGGGGGATTGTAAGCCTAGAGACGTTCAAGTCTCTACACCACTGTCATGTTCTTCAGTCTCTCCAACTCCCCTGCCACCTTCCAGAGGTTCATGAATGACTCCTTTCAGGATATGATCGCCGAAGGGTGGCTCATCATCTACATGGACGACCTCCTCATCTTCTCCTCCGACCCCGAACTCCACACCGAATGCACCTGCTGGGTCCTCCAACACATGGAGGAGCTTGACCTTGACCTTGACCTTGAAAAGTGCACTTTCGACGTTGAGGAAGTAGACTACCTCAGCATGATCGTCCGCCCAGGCGAGATTGCCATGGATCCCATTAAGCTTGACGGGATCTCGTCCTGGCCCACCCCGACGTCCATCAAAGATGTCCGCTCATTCCTCGGCTTTGCCAACTTCTACCGGCAATTCATCTCAGACTACTCGACCATTGCCTGCCCCCTCATTGACCTCACCAAGAAGTCCCACCCTTGGTCCTGGTCCGTCATGGCACTGTGCGAACTCGCATTCTCCACCTTGAAAGAGATGTTCACCTCACAACCGGTCCTCCAACTCCCCAACCAGACTCGCCCCTTTGCCATTGCCACCGACGTGTCTCAGTTCGCATCTGGTGCCATCCTCCTTCAAACTGATTGCAACGGCCAATGGCGCCCTTGCTCCTACACCTCTCATTCGTTCGCACCTGCCGAATGAAACTACGACATCCATGACCGTGAACTCCTGGCTGTCATCCGCGCTCTCAAGACCTGGCGACACTACCTCCAAGGCTCTTCATTCCCGGTTCAGGTCTTCACCAACCACAAGAACCTCCTTTACTTCCGCAAAGCCCAAACCCTGAACTGCCGGCAAGCCCGCTGGCTCCTCGACCTTGCGGATTTCGATCTCACCATGTCCCACATCCCCGGATCCCTCCTCTCGGGACCCGACGCCCTCTCCCGCCACCCCAACCACCTCCTGCCAGCCGGCACCCCTGACAATACTGCCCAGACCCTCCTCCCTGACTTCCTGTTCATCCGGTTACTGGACACCTCCCTAAAAAACCATATCAGTTCTACGTCAAAAGACAACCCTCTATTCCTGACCACCCTCCAAGCCTTGGATGGTGATATCCCCCCTGCCTTCTGCTCCCGCCTGAGCGACTGGCAACTCCTCGACGGTGTCCTCACCTACAAAGGGCGCGTCTATGTTCCCCCCAATCTCACCCTCCGCCACTCCATTCTGGAGCATTGCCACGACCACACCTCTGCCGGCCACCCCGGCTTCCTTAAGACCCGTCAACTTGTTGCTGCTGAGTACTGGTGGCCAGGCCTGGTGCACTTTGTCCACCAGTATGTCGAGGGCTGTGCTGTTTGTCAGCAGAACAAGGCAAACACCCACCCCACCTCCGCTCCCCTTACCCCTATTCCCTCCTCCTGCTCCCACCCCTTCCAACAGGTCTCTTGTGACCTCATCACCGACCTTCCCACCTCCTCCGGCTTTGATTCCTTGTTGGTTGTGGTCGACCACGGGCTTACGAAGGGGGTAATTCTCTGCTCTACTAAGAAAACCATTACCGCCGAAGGGATTGCCGCCCTTTTCTTCCTCAAAGTCTACACCCGGTTCGGCCTCTATGAGAAAATCATATCGGATCGCGGTCCCAACTTCACCTCCTCTTTCGCCAAGGAACTCGGATGCATCCTAGGTTATTCCCTCGCTCTCTCCACCACTTATCATCCACAGACTGACGGAGAAACCGAATGAGTCAACCAGGAAGTCGAGACCTATCTCCGCATCTTCTGCGGAACCAACCCTACCTTGTGGTCCAATATGATCCCCCATGCCGAATTCGCTCACAACCACCAAACTCACTCCATCACCGGCAAATCCCCGTTCTTCCTAATGATGGGCTTTGAACCCCAGTCATTACCCTCTGTCCTCCCATCCTCCGCTCTCCCTGCCATCAACAACCGTCTCTCTGCTCTCACCAAAGCAAGAAACAAAGCCCTCGCCTCCCATGACCTCGCCCACCAAGTAATGGCATCCTGCAACTGGAAGAACTTCTCCCCTTTCACCAAGGGCAATAAGGTTTGGCTAGAAGCATGGAACCTGAAGCGGAATATGACTTCCCTGAAGTTTGCGCCCAAACGTGAAGGACCTTTTACCATTGTTAAGGTGCTATCTCCCATCACCTACCAACTCCACCTACCAAAGACTTGGAAAATACATCCGGTCTTCCATGCCTCACTTCTTACACCCTACTGTGAGAATGATGTCCATGGCAGAAACTTCCCTGCTCCACCTCCTGACCTTATCGGTGGCAGAGAAGAAGAATACGAAATCGAGAAGCTTCTGTGCCACTGCGGCCCTCCATCGGGACGCCACTATCTGGTCTGATGGAAGGGATACACAGCCAAGGAAGATACCTGGACTCCCGAATGGGAGTTGAAACATGCGAAGTCCGCTCTGGAAGACTATAAGAAGCTCCATCCTTCCGTCTTCCTCTCCGTAGCCCCCCTCATCCAAACCTAAACCACCACACAGAAAATAACTTCCACTCCCCAAAGTCTTGACTACATCTCCCTGGCACCCCCGGGTCGAGAGTACATTCCTTGAGACATCCATGGCAGGCTCCCAACCCTGCATCTCTGAGGCTCACGCCAGCGCCCTCGCCTTCAAGGCACAGGAAACAATGTCATTCTTACAAGAGAAAGACAAATTCATTCTGTATCTACACTTTGTCCTTCTCCTCCGATCCTTCTCCATCCTCCTCTGACCCATCTCCATCTTTCCCTGATCCTCCCTCCGATGCTCCCCCAACCAGCCTGCAGAGCACGTCGAGCTCCTCCTCCGAAGGAGAGGCCTCTGCATCCTTCCGCATGTCGGCCAACTCCTTGGCACCGACCACTGCATCCACCTCCAAGTCCTCGCTGTCCGACCCATACGTGACCTCCTCCGCTTTCAGCTCCACCAGCTGCTCCAGCAGCTGGTTCTGGTGATCCACCTTGTAGCCAGTCTTCACAGTGTCTTGGTGGAGATCCCTCAGGACCTCCGTGATACCCCGCAGGGCCGCCACCAAGGCTGCTGAAGTCACGCTCGGCGCGGACTCCGATGACCCACTCGGACCCGCCTCCGACGCCTCAGTCCATGCCTTCTTCTTCATCCTCTGAGGCGAATCCGCCTCGACCTTCTTCCTCTTTGTCGTCCTTGGCTTCTCCGACTCCTCAACCTCCAGCCACTCGCACTTGACACATGACATGCCACAGGGCTTGCACGCAACCGCCTTCCCACCACCCGGCATGCACAGACTCAGGTTGCAATTGCGACACCAGTTGCACACCCGCTGCTCCTTCTCCTTCTCCTTTCCCTTTCCCTTGACTGCACTCTGTTCGGTGCAGATCTCCTCGGCCTTTGGACGTCAGCCAGCATCTCCAAATCTCGGAGATCCACTCACCCTTTTTCTGGCCACAGCCTCTTTGGCTTTGCGCCGTTCCACCTCCTCTGCCTTTTGTCTTGCCTCAGCCTCGGCCTCGGCCTTCCTTCGCACCTCCTCATCCTTCTTCGCCTTCGCACGTTGCCTGCGCTCGGTGTACTTCGCCTCTCCAAGCACGTTGTCGTCGTCTTCACGCTCCTTGAGGCGCTCGTCAGACCATTCGGCGATGTCATGGATGTCGGACATGGTGGGATAAAAACTGAAGGGCTGGGATGGAGTGCTCCTGCCTTTATACGAACCCCCAACACAATCAACAAAGATTTCAGACTCCACATCCGAACTCCGCATTGTCCTCTCACCTACGGCCTTCAGGGGTTCAGGCCTAAGAGGGGGATACTGTCATATCCCATATTTTCGCTAAGTCCACTCCGACCTCCGAAACCTCCTCCAAACCATTTACTCGACAACTCCGAAGTGATCTTGCTCAGAATGCAACTCCGAGCCCTCAGAGTTGCACTTAGTATTTCGCCGTATGATTCTCTTCATTCTTGTTATGACACTTCGTCTCTATATGTACTAGTCCTGTTACTCATCCGTCTCCATTCTTGTACTCGCTTATTAGCACAGCTCCGGTATACTTATACCCAGCTCCACTCATACTTACAAATGATTACTGATCTGTTACTAATCTACCTCCGAACTTCATATATAAACCATCTCTGAATCATGTACTTCCCTTAGTTCGAATATCAACTATTACTCGCAACTAGGGAACTGCACGGGTAAACCCGCGGGTACCAGAGCTCCAACCCGTACCCGACCCATGGCTAACCCGTACCCGTGAACCCACGGGTCCCAATGTTCACGGGTACTCCTCACGGGTACACAGGTATACCCAAGGGTATGCAGGTCCTTACCCACGATGGGTATACCCAAGGGTACTAGCACGAGTGTGCTGGATGCAGTGGTGTGGCAGGGTGCCCGATGGCATACAAACGCAAATGGGAGGGGACTCAGAGGGGGTTGAGGGTTGAGCAGGCCCATGATTGCTCCAGGGCGAGCACAAGCGCAGGTGCAGGTGAGGGTGCACAACCGTGACCGCTCACATACAAATGCAAATGCAAACGCTGAAGAGCGTTTGCATTCGCATTTGTAGGCAAATGGGTCATGGGTGGGGATGGAGTGAGGGCCAGGAGTGGGTGGGGTCAAACAAGGGCGAGGACAAGGGTGATGCGATCACAATCGTTCACATACAAACACAAACACGAACACATCCTCTGCATTCATGTTTGTGTTTGTAGGTGAACAGGAGGGGATGGGGAGTCAACGAGCATGCTGATGAACACATCGACGAACTTCTCGGCGGCATTGGGGGATGTGTTGTAGTTGATGTCGACAAGGGAGACAGCAGCGCAATCGCGCGTGCCGTTTGCATCGAGAAGGTCGCTGGAGGCGATGCTGCCGTCGCAGGCAGCCGTGGGGGTGCACGATTAGTGGAGGAGGGCATTGGCGGCATCTTTGGACACGCCAAGGATGTTGAAGACATCAAGGGAGGCGGCAGCATCGTGGGATGTGCCATTTATGTGGTTCGTGATATGTTCAGCAGCCGTTTTGGTGTGCAAGAGGTGAGAGAGAGGCGAGGGTGCAAGGGTGCAAGGGTGCAAGGGTTACGCTTGGGGTGTCCGAATCTTGGCAGCCATTTCAGGGCACAAGAGGCGAAGGAGCAAGGGGACATGAACGCGAAGTCAGTGTTCATGTGTGCATTTGTACGTGAACAGGTAAGGGCTGGGTTGGGTTGAGGTTGGGCGAATGAGGGGTGAACTATGGCTGAGGGCGATGTGAATGCAAAGTCAGCATTCACGTTTGCATTTGCATGTGAACGGGTGAAGGCTGGGTTGGATTGGGGTTGAGCACTGAGTGAGGGAGAGCGCAACATGGGAGTGCCGCGACTTACCATATTTGGGTACGGGTATGGGTCACGGGTCCACGGGTCATCCAAATCCAACCCATACCCGTACCCGTGGATACCCATACCCATGACCCGCCACGGGTACCGGGTACCCGTGCTGTTCCCTACCCACAACTCCTGATCCTGAATCCTTTGAGTCTTAATGACTCTCTTCTATCTGACTTACTCATCGCATCTCGTCATTGTTTACAACATTGAGTTCGACACCTCTGAACCTCTGAACTCCGAACTCTGAAATCTGGGGCCAGACTCTGCAAGGGCGCACCACATACGGTGAAGCCAAAGCCCCGTACCGAAGTCATCTCTGACACTTCAGAGATAACTCTGGAGTTGACCTGGACTTAACACACATGTATCTTTGCGCCTGCAGGACTCCTTTCCCACCACACCGCATCACCATATCACCATCACGCATCACTGTCCCAAAAACCATGACTTTTGACCCGGTCCCACCTCAATCTCGCCCACCGACCTTCTCTGGAAATGCAAGTATGACTGGGCCAGGATTGCACGACTGTCAGTATGAGTTGGATGAACAATTTCACCTCGCTCCATGCATGGAGGAGCTCCACGAGAACATGATTGCTCCAATATACCAGCAACCTCACTCCAATCCCAAGTTCAAGCCATGTAGCAGCTTTCATGCCAATGGAAATTCAGAGCTGCCTTACTATGCAGAAGCCGACTACTACTACGATTCTTCAGGCAGACCAGTGGTAAGTATATGAGACTTGAATAATACTTTACTAATACATGACATCCCAGGCACCTAATCTCAGAATATCAACCTCCGGCTCGCATCTTCATTTCATTGTTCCTTCTCCTTGCAGTAGCACGGAGGCCTACACAACGGGGTTAGCAATATTTAGCATGGACCTAAATGTTGTTCTAGACGTGAATTAGAAACATAAAATATAGTTTACCGTTTGCGTGCCAACAGAACTTCAAGTTTGTACAGCGTTCTGGATGTGTGTGAGTTTTTTAAGTATTTGCACACACA
>QGOI01000609.1:0-17267 GCA_003313885.1 Boletus sp. MG55 | reverse complement strand
GGGCCTGGAGGGCACGAAGGCGAGCAGGACGAGGAGAGAGGCGTTGGACACGATCGGGAGCGCCGTAGCGACGGCGACGACATCGGAGACGATGGGAGACGATGCAGGGCGGACGGCGCAACGAGTGGCGCCCGCAATGACTCGAAACGAGTCGGTTCGAGGACGCTAGCTGTATAGACGAGGTCAGTCAGCATCGGCGACGCAAGCGCACAACAACACGCGTACCTGGACCTCCCGCACCACCTCACATCAACCCCAGATCGCCTACCGAACATGTGAACCCACTGCGTCGTCGAGGACGACTCAAATCGCAACCTAGAAGGATCAGTCGAAGAACTCACCGAGTCATACAGTCACGTCAAGACCGAATCGGGCGACCTGAACGCGTCGCATCCGTTGCATATGGACCATAGATGGTGGATGTGCATTGCCGAGGTGCGATATGCCGGCGCGACGGCACCAGAGTCGAATGAAGACGACCACGCGCAGCACGACGGCGACCTACCTGCCAGTGGGCCATATACCCGCACGTATTGCGGGTACGGGTATGGCTACATGAACACTGCTTTAATTTACTTAGTTTGTCTATTTGCACCTGGCCTTGTCGTATCCACGGTAGTCGACATTGATGAATTCGGTTTTGGGGTTGCATGGTAAGTGTGTACATGTTGTCGTAAGGGCGGGAGGCTACTACTGCCAATCTGAGTGACCACGATGTCCGTGGCTGACCGTAGTGTGGGGTTGGCGCAGTGGGAGGACGGGGAGGCGGGCCGATAACGCACACGCAGCAGAGTTGAGGCGCCGATTGAAGACACAGCAGGCTGAGTCAGCACCGCCGGAGTGCTCCCGGCCAATAAGTAACCCCGGATTTCTGACCTACATGGATGCACGCGCCCCAACGCTGTTGTTGGAGCGCGTACTGATCCACGTTCGCGCAGACTTGCTCCCCTCCCCTCTTGGTGGCGGCGCACCGTGGCTGTCGTTCCTCTCGCCGTCACCCTCGCCTCACCCTCGCCCACCCTCCTCTCTCGGCGACGGCACGCCGTGCGTGCTAACGCTGTCGCCGTCGCCGTCACCCTCTTGCTCGCCCACCCTCCTATCTCGGCGACGGTGCGCCGTGCGTGCCAGCGCCGTCGCCGTCGTGATCTCCCTCTCCCTTGTCTCTAACAGCTGCCAACAACCGCTTCGGCATGTCTAATGACGCCACCCTCACCCATTTTCATCGCCCCAGGGAACCTTCTCGACACTACCGGCGTATCACACGACGCGGCCCTCGCCGATGGGCCGTCAACACCCCAATCTCGCCGCCGCACCGTCTCGTTTCAGCAACATGGTGATCGTGATCGCGTCCAAGTCGCCCTCGCCTAACCTGAAACCACTTCCAACCTCGTCCATTCATATGCGAGCGATCCCCTCGCCCTCGCCCACCCACTCCTGGCCCTCACCCTCCCCTCCCGCTCGCCTACAAACGCGAACGCGAACGCTGACGATGCGTTTGCGTTCGTGCACCCCACCTGCACCACTGCATCCGCCTGCGCGCTTGTGCTACTCCTGGGTATACCCGTGCAGATCCCTAGGCACAAGACGCACTTATCTAACATGGCCTGGTCGATGTTACTAGCTAGCTTGGCAGCCTCGTCAGTTTGACGTGCAAACTTATCGTTGGCAACAGTCCCAATTGTCTTCTGCTCTGAGAACCATAAGGTATGTATCTTCTGTTTTGAAGGTGATGTGAGACGGTCGCTGGGACGGTGCCGTCAACACGGGTGGCACCCCCGTCAACGTCAATGCTTGATGGGTATTTGGATGAAAGCTGGCGGTTGGGTTTGGTGGAGTAGTTCACCTCACTTCGCTGACCATTTAAAATCATACCAGTTTCATGGGGTAACTTGAATTGAGATGGGTTCTGGTGCCTGCGGATCAAACAAACTACTGTCTTCATTGATCTCCAGATTTTCCTCGTCATCCGGCCCGTGCTGATCGGTCGATCGAGCATCACCTTAGCTCTGAATTATGCAACGAACCAGGGTTTGTTCACTTAGATGCGTTGCTGGGTTCAAGCAGTCGGCCTACTGACCGCAAACTGACCAATTCGTGAGTCGTAAGGTCATCTTGGGAAATGGATCGATGGGAATTCCGATCTCAGGCCAATGCTGGGTGGCAGAATTAACCTGAACACGTGTACATCAACCATTTCTCGCTCACCTATATCATGGATCCTCGTCGACCGATGATTCAGCGCAGCAAGCTTATTTTACTCCTGAATGCCATTCTGTCGAAGAGCGGGGACATCCAAGTCAGATATCGTTCCGAACCACCGATCGTCGTAGACCAGGGTTTCGTCATAGACTGGTCACCAGTCTAGTTTCGTCAACAGATTGTCCCGCAGCTCATCCACAGGCATATGCGTACCTGAAACCGTGCTCGACAAGAATTCTGTTTCTCATCGTCCGGTCTTTTTTTCTGCTTACCTGGCGTCCGCTGCGGCACGATAGGTTCTCGGCAACCATGATGGCAGGCAAGGCGGGGAAGAGTGGTGTATGCAATCTGGGCGCCGGAGAATGTCATGCGATTCCGGACGTGTTCTACAGTCACGGACGTACTGAGCTTCACATGGCGCGCGACCGTGCGGGGGGTATTTCTACAGTACTGTAGTGCTCAAGAAACGACCGCTCTGCGAGATGGGCCTTCCATGGCAACAACGCCGCTGATATGACGCTGAGCCCTAAGTATACACCATGCTGCCAGTGGCGTGCTTACAGACTGTGCCTTGCACGTACGTCAATACAGCGCTTCGGACTTTTTCCAGCGTCTAGACCTCAAACTCAAACTCAGACTCAACGTTATTAGTAGACTACTACTTGCGGCTCGACACGCTTTGCCATTTTAGGTAAGAGGCCTTCAACTTGAACAAGTTAACCTCTCAGTCAATTCCTCGAGCTCGCTATAAATTTAGTATGCCCCACTGACAGTGTCCGAGTCAATGATCAGTGGATCAACTTGAATGGCCCCCCTGAGGGTTGTGTCGGTAACGATGTAACCGACGCTAAGGTACTGCCAGTGTATCGTATACTTACATACCCGCTGTGGTTCAGCCGGGGCCAGACCACAAAAATCGAACGGTGACAATCCCGACTCCTGCCAAGGCAGTGCTGTTCCGAATCAACAAAACAGCCACAAACCTCGTTGAGTCTGCGTTTGCCGTTATGTGTTAGCTCACATGCTGTAAGATTCCACTTTAAGATCGCTTACACAGGCGTCAGCCAATCGGAGGGGTCGCTCGAGTTGCTGCCAAGCAGCGCCGATCAGTCAGTCAGTTTTTTTTTCAGCACAAGCTAGCAGAGAGTGGTGACACGCCAGTCACAAATTTTCTTGCAGAGAACGTAAACCATCTGACGGGGTCTTACCCTCCAGGTATAAAAAGAGGGGGACAGCAACCTTGACCAGTAGGTCGATCACTTACACCTTTCATCCGCTCTCATCACCAACCCTCTACTCTCTATCCCTCACCATGTTCGCCCGTGTCTTTGCCCTCCTTCCCCTCGCTCTCCTTGTTTCGGCTTCCCAGTGTAATACTGGCAGTGCCAATTGCTGCAACAAGTCTGGCTCGGTAAGTTCATGAAATATTTTGTCTGATGTTGAACTGAGCATGACAGCGTTGCTGTTCTCTGCTACTGTAGTCCAGCAGTTCAGCTATACAGTCGGAGCTTAAATCAATGAACCTTGGGGGTTTGATTGGTCCTATTCTTGCGGGCGTTGATGTCCTCGTTGGCCTCGACTGTAGCCCTATTGTTGGCAGCGCTGCCAATTGCCAGCAACAACCTCTCTGCTGCGAACACAACGTTGATGTATGTATCATCTGTTTTAACCATGCCATGAGGTGATTGCTGAACGCCTTTTTAGAACGGTCTCGTTGGCGTTAACTGCAGCCCCATCAACGTTGTTGCGTGAGGATTTGGACGGAAGGTGGTGGTCGGGTTTGGTGGAGTGGTTCACCTCACTTGGTTGATTATTTGGAAAGTCATAGTAATTTCTTTGCTTAATTGCAATGGACTTTGGTTGGGTTTTCACGTTTAAATTTGTTTGAAATCTCTGAGTGATACTCAGCTGAGCAGGAGATGAAAATGTAATACCGCATTGGAGTTGTTCTTCGACAGCATTATCGATGAGTACAAGGGGATCATACTATGTCCAAGTGCATATGACCCTTGGTTGGTGTCCACGGCAGTTGTTGTAACTCTCGCTATGCTGCAATTCTAAGTTTACATTCTCAATGCTTCCATTTTGTCTGTTTGCCGGTCAGTTGATCCCCACTTTAACTCTGCATTCCATACCCTACAATCTGACTATTGGTTCGGTCGAATCTCCTTTAACTGGAACCATACGTTTTGGGAGGCTCCGGCGGCGGGGTCGGTGGAGAGAACAACGATTTCAATGACCTGAACCTGTAAAATGACATCGCACGGCCATGCTGTCGCCGTCATTTTTCGTACAGCAAAAGCTAGCTAATGATGAATCAGTTGTCGTCGGTGGTTAATGGATTCTTGTCATCAGACCCGAACATTGTTTTGCAGAACGTGCCAAGCTGAACCATCGGACAGGGTCTTGGTAAGTTACTGTCCATGTAGGCCCGGTTACTTATGACTCTATGAGGACAAGTGGACAGCGATCTAGTACTACCCTACTGCCAGGGCTTCTGACGTCTGCTCTCTTTGCTTCTCTACTCCTCATTACGGGAAGCTGCTGCGACAGCGTCCGAACTGTAAATTCGTATGTAAAACTTTTTTTTTCTGGTGTTCCATTCCACTGGCACCCGACGTGTTTTCTGTTAGGCTACTAGTATAAGCAGCCGAGCGGCCACAAGACGCCTTCTCCCAACGCGGCCCCACTGGCAGTGGTCCATCTTGCTGGCCACCTCGGCGACCTCCGTTTTGAAAGTGATGTGACACGGTCGCTGGGACGGTGCTGTCAATGTTGGCTGCACCCTCACGACGCCAACGCCTGAGGAGTATTCGGATTAAAAGGCGGTTAGGTGTGGTGAAGTGTTCCCTCGATTCGTTGCGCATGTCGCAAACTACGCTAGTTTCATAGGTTGACTTGAACTGCAATGGGTTCTGGTGTCTAAAATCGTTTGAATCGTTCGAGTCACTTTGAAAGTCTGAACGCTACGATTCAATAGCACTAAACCGTGATCCTGTTTCACGGCGGCCTTTCCAGAGCATTGAATACAGGGCGATGATCGAGGTGCTTATTTTCTACCAAAATCGTAATGAACTCTGATTCCAAGTCTAGACTCTAGATGTCCTCCATTTCGTTTGTTTGTTGATCGAATAGACTGCCGTCTGCTTTCATATTGATCTGCAGATCTTCCATGTGCTTACTACTACCGTATCGCAGGATCATTTTTAGAATGCCTTCGTGTTGAAGTGTGGAGACATCCAAGTCCGATATCCATCTAAACCACCGATCGCCGTAGACCAGGGTTTCGTAAACGGATTGTCCCGCAGCTCATCCGTACGCATGTGCACACCTACAACTGGATTCGACCATGCCGACAAGAATTCCATTCTTCGTTGTCTGGTCCCTTTTCCTGCTTACCTGGCACCCACTGATGGTCTTGTGGCACGATAGGCCCAAGGAACCATGATGACGGGCGAGATGGGGAAGAGTAGTATACCGTGTACGCAACCCGAGCTTTGAAGAATGTCAAGGCATTCCGGCCGTGTTCTGCAGTCACGGACGCACTGAGCTTGGTATTGCTGAGAGTCTGAAGAGTTTGCCGGAATAACTTGAACTCATCTTGCGGAAAACCTGCAGTCTTCGTTCCGCGTATTTTACCCGCATGAGCCCGATCGCCTCGTTCCGTTCGACGTAACCGTAGCGGGGGTAAACCAGTATATTTACGAAGAGAGGAGATTGCGGGCAAACCTGGCTTGCAATGATGTACAATACTGCTCTTCGCCAGCGATCGAAAGCGAAAAAATCTACCTCAGTAATTATGTGGCTTGGAAGGTAGGTTTGAAGCCTTGCAGAAGCCTTGAAGAACACCACCTCAGTCGTGATAATCCCAAGACATGAGTATTGGCCACCTTTCGTTTTGTTCAGTTCGAGCATGAATTGGATCCCTTTTCTTGCTGACTTTTCTTCAATGCAGGCATGCCCGGATCAACAACTTGAGTCGAGACAAAATCCCACATCGCAAAGCAGACCGTAAGGCCAGGGCCTGCAGCATTCACCAATGTCATAATCACCATCATGCCATATGGCATGGGCCCGGCCAGCCGGCAGAGTCGTACCATGTGACAATCCCGAGCCGTTCCCTCAATTTAAAGTTCCTGCGACAGCAGTGCGGCAAGTCAACAAAACACCCAGCAATGCTGACATCCTCATTGCGTCTGCGTTTGGTTATGGTGTTTTACTACTTACTAGCTCACATGCCCATTTTGAGATCGCTTACACACGCGTCAGCCTATCGGAGGGTCGCTCGAGTTCGGGAGAGTTCAAGTTGCTGCCAAGCAGCGCCGACTCAGTCAGTTTTTTTTACAGCACAAGCTAGCCGAGAGTAATCGATTCCTGATTGGCACGGTCACATTGACAATTTGTCTTGCAGAGAACGTAAACCATCTGACGGGGTCTTACCCTCGAGGTATAAAAAGAGGGGGAGGTCGACCTTGACCAGTAGGTCCTTCACTCATACCTTTCATCTGCTCTCATCAGCAATCCGCTACTCTCTATCTCTCACCATGTTCGCCCGTGTCTTTGCCCTTCTCCCCCTTGCTCTCCTTGTCTCTGCCCAGTGCACTACTGGTGATGCCAATTGCTGCAACACTTCCGGCTCGGTAAATCTATGAAATGTTTTGTCTGATGCTTAGACTGAACGTGACGTGTTCTCTGCTTCTGTAGTCTAGCCAGCCAGCCATACAGTCTCAGCTTACATCCTTGGGTCTTGGGGGTCTGCTCAGTGGTATTCTTGCGAGTGTTGATGCTGTCGTTGGCTTCGGTTGCAGCCCTATTGTTGGCAGCGCTGCCAACTGCCAGCAACAACCTCTCTGCTGCGAAGACAACTACAACGTATGTATCATCTATTTTGAACACGCTGTGTAGTGATCGCTGAACGCAATTCCTAGAACGGGGCCGTCGGCGTTTTCTGCACCCCCATCAACGTCATTGCGTGAGCGTTTGGATGGAAGGTGGTGGTTACGTTTGGTGGAGTGGCTCACCTCACTTGGTTGATCATTTGAAAAGTCGTCGTAATTTCTTTGCTTAATTGCAATAGACTTTGATTCAGTTTGGTGTCTACATGTGTTTGAACTTCGCAGGTCCATTGAAGGACCTCCGAACAACACTCTGCCGAATTGAGCTGGGTGACATGACGCTATGATCTTGTGTCAGGGTACTTTGGCTTGAATGATTGAATTGGGGCACTCATTGTTTGATGCTTCAAGTTCGTGGTCTGCCCCGGGTAAAATTCCGATCCGGGTATCCACGCAGGTATACGATATACAGTACTTTACGTTGGTTACGTTGCCGACACAATCCTGACCAATTAGTACACATTATTTTAGAACTTGGAAGGTGATGATATGTTCAAGTGCATATGACCCTTGCTTGGTGTCCACGGCAAACTGCTGCAATACCAAGTTTACATTCTCAATGCTTCCATTTTGTCTGTTTGCCGATTAATTGATCCCCACGGCCGGCCAAAAGTATTCAATGATTATTGGCTCGGTCGAATCTTCGTCTCCTTGAACCGGAACCATACGTTTTTGGGAGGATCTGGGGTCGGAGAGAACAACGATTTCAACGACCTGAACCTGTAAAGCGACTCTCCGCCGCACGGCCGTGCTGTCACCGTCGTTTTCGTACAGCAAAAGCTAGCCGACGGTGATTAATGGATTCTCGTGACGTCACTGGCAGACCCGAACATTGTTTTACAGAACGTGAACCATCGGACGGGGTCTCACTAGAGTCACTACTGTCCACGTAACTTGGTACTTAATATATGACGAGAGGCGGATAGCGATCTACCCCCACTGGGCCAGAGTCTGACGTTTGCTCATCAGCGGCGCCAGGTTTTTGTCTACTCGTTGCCATGTTCCCCCGCTTCTTTGCTTCTCTGCTCCTCATTCTCCTCGGTTGCGCACCGCCAGTGTGACATTGACACGAGAAGTTGCTGAGACAGCATCCGAACCGTAAATTCGTAATACGTTTTTTTTCTGGTATTCCATTCCACCCGACGAGTTTTCCCTTGCTCCTGTAGCCGAGCGTCCCTCTCCCACTGGTCGATCTTGCTCGCCAGCTTGGCGACCTCGACGACAACGGACTCACTGCTGCTCTCAGAACCGTCCGGTACGTATTCTCCGTTTTGAAGGTGATGCTGACACGGCCGCTGTCAATGGGACGGTGCCGTCCACATTGGTCATACCCCCAGCCGACCTCGATGCTTCGGATGGAAGCTGGTGGTTGGGTTGGTAGAGTAGCTCACCTTGGCTGACCATTTCGAAAATCATGCTAGTTTCGTGGGTTGACCTAATTGCAATGGGTTCTGGTGTCTAAAATCGTCTGAATCGTTCAATTCACTTTGAAGGTCTGAACGCCAAGGACAGCACTAAACCATGATCCAGTTTCAGGGGGGCTTTTTCGAGAGCATTGAATACGGGGCGGTGGGATCGAGGTGCATATTTTCTGCCCAGGGAGTCGTAGTGAACTCTAATTCCAAGTTGAGACTCTAGTAGGTGCCTCCGTTTTGTCTGTTTGCGGACTGAATAGACTGCTGTCTGCATTCATATTGATCTGCAGATTTTCCTTGTGCATCCTACCATCCGGTCCGTGCTGATCGGTCGATCGAAAGTCACTAGTTTAGCTCTGCATTCTGGATTGTGCAACGAGCCCCAGTTTGTTCACCAGACGCGTTGCTAGGTTCAAGCAGTCGGCCGACTGACTGTATTTAAATAAACTGACCGACTCGTAAGAGAAGTAGGTTGACGGGATTTCAGGTCTCATGGGGCCGATGCTGCATGGCAAAATTAATCTGGACACGCGCACGTCAACGATTTCTCGGTCCCCCTGTGTTATCGATACTTGTCGACCGATTATTCGATGTAGCGAGGTTATTTTTACTCTGGGTGCCTTCGTGTTGAAGCGCGGAGACATCCAAGTCCGATATCCTTCTAAATCACCGATCGTCGTAGGCGAGGGTTTCATCAACGGATTGTCCTACAGCTTATCCGTACGTATGTGCACACCTGCAATTGCACTCGACCATACTGACAAGAATTCCGCTCCTCGTCGCCTGGCCACCTTTTCTGCTTACCTGGCATCTGCTGATGGTCTTGCGGCAGGATAGGCTCAAGGGAACCGTGACGACGGGCGAGGCGGGGAAGAGTGGTGTACGCAACCTGGGCGTTGTCGAATTTCAGGGAATTCAGGGCGTGTTCTACAGTCACGGACGCGCTGAGGTCGCCATTGCACGCGACTGTGGAGGGGGGGGGGACAACTGAGCAGGTGAGCTTGGCGTTTCTCTCTAACTACGTTTCTTCCTACGCAGATGCAGACCAAGTTAAACTTCAAGAGCGTGGTAGTCAATACCGAGTGACGTGCTCGGCGCTGATGTGTTGATCTCCGAGCAGGTCGTTGGCTGAGAGTCAGACTCGGAAGAATTACCTGTAGTTCACTCATCTTCCGGAAAACCTGCTGTCTTGGTCACTTATGTACTTCTCCGCAAGCGCCGAGAAAGGACAAGGTCTGCGTATTTTGCCCGCATGCGCCTGATCGCAGGCGTTCCGTTCGTGGGGACTGTGTCGGGGGTAAACCAACTTCACGAAGAAAGGAGAATGTAGGCAAACCTAGTCTCTCTCAACCAGACTTTCTAGATCAGAAAACGGTCGTTCTGATCTTACGGGGGGGCAAACCTGGCTTGCAATGATGTACAATATTGCTCTTCGCCAGCGATCGAAAGCGAAAAATCCTACCTTAGTAATTATGTGGCTTGGAAGGTAGGTTTGAAGCCTTGAAGAACACCTCGTCGTGATGTAATATATGGAAACCCCAAGACATGAGTATTGGCCACATTTGGGAAGTTGGCTTTTGTATTCGGTTCTACGATAAGCGAATATTGCTGATGCCTATGATCATATCAGTGACGTTGTTCGACGTTCGTGGCGCGTCCGATTTGCTTCCGATTGGAAGGAAGAAGAATCGAACTAGTTCGTCCTACTTTAGTTTGCGGTGATCTAGTACATCGGATCGGCGAGTTCACTTTCCTGATCTGACCGTCGGCGTTCGACTCATCGAGTACAGCCATTCAAATATAAACGTCTCTATTTCGATCCGATGAACTTCTTCCCAGTACCGTATCCCCAGTGAATGGCCGACATCCTGATCCAGCTCTTTCCCTCCCTTCCTCCCTTCCTCACGTCCTGGATTCCAGGAGAGACGCCCATATCGACATGGCCCGCGGTATCGACCGCCATTCTCTCCTACTTGGCGGTCATTTTCGGCCTGCAGGAACTCATGAAGGATAGGCCTGCACTCTCCCTGAGAGCCCTTGTTCGCATATACAACGCGTTCCTCTCGCTTTCCAGCCTGGTGTTACTCGTGTTGATAATGGAAGAGGTCATCAAATTATGGTACCACGTTGGTGCATACGACGCGTTTTGTGCGAGAGCATCCTGGACAAGAGTGAAGTTCCCGTTCGAATCCTATAACAAGCTTGCCTGAACGCCGACGATCTCAGAGACTCGAGGTTTATTACGTGGTCAATCACTACTTCAAGTACGCCGAGTTTTTGGACACAGTGTTTCTAGTGTTCAAGAAACGACCACTCTGCAAGTTGTTTCACCGCAATGGCGCCAAGCTGTCACGACGCTGACCCCTATATGCTAGCGTTTTTACATGTTTTCCATCACTCTTCGATGGCGCTCTTGATATTTGTTCAATTCGAGGCTCGAGCCAGCGGGGTGACAAACGCATGAGTTGGGTGCCTCGCTTTCCTGCTGACTTTTTGCGATACTAGGTATGGACGGTCATATGCCTCAACTTGGGAGTACATGTCGTGATGTGTACGCCCATATATGCTCCATCGCAGGTAGCGATTTCCTCATGTACTTGCAGATTATTATTATTTCGCCACTGCAGGTGGGGCCAAGCTTTGGGTGCGTCTGTCATTTCGCTAGAATCATTTCGTCGTGCATATATTGTATTTGAACCCCTGACTGCAGTGGAAGAAGTATCTCACGGCGGTGCAGATACTCCAGTTCGTCATCGACATCCTGCTGTTGAGTTTCGGAAGTGAGTCAGATATATGTCACCGTCGCTGGCGTGATGCCTCGTGCTCCTCGTAGAAGTCCGGACTGACTCGACTCACTCCTATCTCGTGCAGTGTACCAACATTTCGCGTTCACGTACTGGCCGCACTTGCCGCACATCGGCGATTGCGCTGGTGACGCGAAGATTGCAATTTTCGCTAGTGTGCTCGCCGCAAGCTTCCTGGGGCTCTTTGCCAATTTTTATGTACAAACGTACAAGGACCGGTGGGGACGGGATTAGGAAGGGCAAGGGCAGGCTTTAGGTTACGCACATTGATAATCCCGGGTCATGACAAAAAGTACGTGATTGTGATTATCGCGAGGTGTATTATTTTGAAGAGCAGGGAAGAGTCGAGTTTGAGTCAAGTCAATTTTGAGTATCCTGCTGCACGCGTTTCGTACCAGTAACAGTCGATAGAACTTAATCCGATAAGTGTATGTTGACAACAACCGCAGAGAAACAAGTACAAATTATACTACCTTTGCATCGAAGCAGAGTTACGGGTTGGTCACGGAGGAGATGGCGGGCACCCACCGTAAGCACACAACCAGCCTTTGGTAGCGGAAGACGGCAAGTTCAGTATAAAAGAAGGCAGTGTCCCGGACCACTCTCGGCATATTTGTTCGCATGTCTAACAAGAAGGTGCGCCGTCGGGGTCCGCGCGTCCGTGGTGTGAAATCAATAAAGTTGGTGCACACTCGGAGAGCAGCTTTTCGGTGAAGGGAAGGATCTTGTGTTCCTGTAGATACATGCTGTATATGCAGAAAGAAGTCGAGGGATTTTGCCACGGAGGACACCAGAACCCCAAATCGGCAGACTGCCATGCAGGCTGAGATCAGCGCTGGACTGCCTCGTGAAAATGGGAACGTAATGTGCTCCCCAGATCCCTTTGAGTGATCACAGTGAATACGTGGCCTTGCTAACGAATCGGTGTAGCAGCCTGGACGACACCCATTCCACTCACCGTAAGTTTGGGTGGGCAGATATAAAGAAGTACGACTACGTAACTTGCCGTGTCTGGAAAGTCTGGAACTTGCAGGGCCCGGAAACGGTGCTAAGATCGTCGAGGCTAAAGTTGGTATCTCTTTTTTTTAGTTCGCTGAGCTGCATGCTATATCAGAGTCCAGACCACGCGCTTGGTGTTTACGTTAGTGCAAGTACACGCGGATTCGATGAAGGCAACGGATCAAAATACCGTCCGAGATGTTTACTCGCTGAACCAGGAGTCGTCTAGTACGCCAGTCATCGGCGTCGGTGCTCGGAGGTTGCTCGGCCGGAATTGAGTCGGAGTTTGAAGTGGCGGCAAAAGCCCCTTTGTTGGCTCGTGTTTGGTGGAAAAGAGAGCAGAGCAAGAGGGAGTGAACTCGAAGGGGGGAGTCACTTTGCAAGGGAACGTTCAACTCGTCTTTCGCCGCTCTCATTTTTCTCGCCTGCTCGTCGTCGAGCTCGTCGACCTCAAAGGATCTCGCAGTTTACTCTTCGGGGAAGCGGTCAGCGCAGCGAGGGGGTCTATTGAGTGACTAGACCTGCCGGCAACAACCACAGCGACCACAACAAGAAAAACGGTCTGTGCTCACAATCGACACCGTCGACAACGACTGGAGCGCGGAGAGAACTCAATCAAGCGTTTTTTTTTCGGTGTATCTCGTTGGTGTGATGAACAGCGATGCGACAGAAGCCGCCCTTGGTCTGCTCGGTCTTTCTCCCTTGAACGCCCCCCAGTCCCACCCGCAACCTCAACCACACCCTCATCACCACGTTGCCCATGCGCATGGCCCGTCCCTGACCTCGACTACTGTCGGTATTGCCGTCGATCGAATGAGTGCCCCGCATGTCGTCCAGTCCGCACTCCCACCATCACTCGTTCCACTCAAACGGAAGCAGCCATCACCAGCTCTATCACCCGCCGCCGTGACGCCACCCCCTCCAAGCATTCCGAGAGACGCGTTATCTACTAAGCCACGACAGCCTTCCCACCCTCTAGCGACCGCTTCGACGCCACCCATCAAATCCAACCGTCCACTCCCAAACCTGTCGACGAAATCCTTGCTATCACCCTCGCAACGACACCCTCAACAACGTCCATTTTCTCCCATTTTCTCCAGCTTTGTCCCGCCACAAACACCTCCGACTTCACAGCTTCCGCTTGCATCCCCCTCTACGTCCCAGCATCCACTCACTCCTTCTGATGTACCACCCCCACCAGACTCGGAGGCCATCTCGTGCATCTGTGGATTTACCTACGATGATGGTTTTTCGATCGCATGTGACGACTGTTCACGATGGTGCCATGCAGCCTGTTTTGGCATCATCCAAGGCGGAGAGGTCCCCGAATTCTGGAAGTGCTGGGTATGTGATCCCACGCTAGAGGTTGATAAAGAGCGGGCGGTCAAGACCCAAAAAGGGAGGCTGAAGGCTATGCGCATGAAGGCTTCACATGGAACGAACGGAGGCACGCCTGGAGCAACAGCTATCAATGGCATTGGCGGGAATTCGGCGGTAGACGAAGGAAGCGGTGGTGTAGGGAAGCCAGGTTCGAGGAGGAAGACAAGCCCGGGTGCGGAACGAAAATCGAGGAGGGGGAGTGCTGTAGCGGCCGCTATCGAGGGCTCTGGTTCGTCGAGGAAGAAGAGGCGTGCGTCGATGTTCTCCCCTGCTGATCCCTCATCTCCATCTATCCCCCCCTCAAATCACACCTCGACGCAACCAACTGCTGGCAGCTCGCGCATATTACATCCTGATGGTAACGGTCCAGCCGCTTCCTGTGGTCTACCCCCGACGCCGGTCACATTTCCTCCCGACATCTACCCGAACCCTTCCGTCCACGCCCAATTACTTCGTGTCGCAAAAGCCTGGAGAGGCGTCACCGCTCTTAATCCACCGTCACCGCTCATACATTCACCACCGAAGATCTACAATGATGGAGGATATACGAGGGTGGACTCGCAAGGGTGAATCCATCTTTCTTTTCCTATCTTTCCTATATTCCATTTCGATGAATGTCGCATACAGGCGACGATGTGTCCCATTGCTCGTTTGCATATATCTTGTGCTAATGATCGTGCAGGTACCGAGATCGTTATGGTTATTCCATGTCTCCTCTTGACAACACAACGCCAGTGATACTGGACGAAAATGCTGGGGATATGTACGTTCCTCGCACGGTGCTACGGACCGACCCGCCCGTGTCCTGCTCCAATCTACATTTGGGCTCGCATTCCCAATATTCCCCGACTTCAACAGCATGTACAACCACTCATCTCCGTCCCCCATCCCCGAGATTACATGTTGCTTCAGATCCTTCGCCTTTCTCGCATACCTCTATTTATCCGTCACCACCTATATCCAATTACATGTCTCCCCCTGTACCTAGTTCATCGCATTCACGGTCGTACGCCAAGTCCCCTCTTACACCCTCCACAAACACCATTTCATCCTCCAACCCAAACGATACGATACCAGCGACCACCCTCCTAGCTCCCTATACAGCCGCGATTATACCCTCCGCTGCGTATCTGGCCGACCCGCTAAACGGGTACGCCCATCTCGGTATGGGAAAACCTCAGGTGAAGCTGGTCGGAGGTGGATGGGGAGTTGGGTTGGACGCACGAGGTGTTGGAGGCGTTTCTGACCCTTCCGATTCTGGTGAGAAAGGAAATGGGGTCAAAGCAGGCAACGAGGATGTGGGGGAAGGCAGAGCAAAATGGGCAAGGTGTGGGTGTTGGCCAAATGCGGTGGTGAGGCCCATCATTTGTGGTGGAACGAAGCGGGGGCAGAGTACGAAGGGGAAGCGGATGTGGCACAAGGCTGAGTGTGGGAAGGCGGCGTCTGACGGTGGTACCGTTTCCGAGGGTGGCGGTCCACCACAAACAGTGAACGGCATGTCTGTCCCTCCTCCAATGTCGCGGATGCAAGGGCAACAAGCGGACGATTCATCTGACCAAGAGGACGCTCCTTCGGCATCCGACTCTGATGCAGACCCGACGACACTCTCGTTTGCACTGTTCGCGTTGCGGGACTTGAGAGCGGACGAGGAAATCGTTTTAGGCTGGGAATGGGACGACGGACATGCGGTGCATATGTTACCTGCGTTGATGGAGAGTCCTGGGATATTTGCGTGAGTCCTCGTCTTGCGGCGTACCCTCATTTGTTTCTCGTGGATATTTCGGCCGCTGACTTGACTCTTCCTTCCATATACGCTCCTTTTTCGACACCTCGACCACGCAACATACGTATATACAGATCAGCACACCTCGACCACCTTCGCGCTCAGTTCACGTCGATTCTCCACGCTCTGAGCAGTACGTTCACGACTTGTGCTTGCGGTTCTTCGACGCGAGACTGTGCTGTTCGTGTTATGGAGAGAGTTGTGGAGGGACGGTGGCCGTGGCCCGGCGGGGAGATGACGTCGGAGGGATCCGAGGGTGATTCGTCCGATGTGGATGGTGCGAGCGAAGAGTGGGACGATTGCGGGGAAGACGTCGACGTGGAAGGGGATGGCCTGCTTCCAAGTCCGAATTGGGGGTTGGGTATGAACGTGAACTTGGACATCGAAAAGGACGCGTCGATTGAAGTCAATGGGCGGACTCGACGGCTCAAGAAACGCAAGGTGCGGAAGAAGAATCGAATGGAAGATGTGACACGTGTAAATGGAGGCAAGGATGCGAGCGCTGTTGCGTCCGGGTCGACGATGAAACCAAAGGTCAAGAAAGCATTTGATCTGGGTCCGTTGGTGGGGGTCAAGAGGGGGTTTAGGACGCGGGAGAAGGCACCGACGAATGGGGGGTGGGGCGGAATGGAGATTGTGCCATCGAGTCTCAAACCGTTTCCTGAGGTCAGGCTGGAGGAGGATGTACATGTGGGCGGCAAAGGAAAAGGGAAGGCGCGGGCGGCTGACGGTGAGTTGTTACTTGGTGACATCTCTTTCCCTTTTCTCTAGCATTTTCACTTTTGGTTGGTTATTGCCTGCGGTCAAGTTACTCACTTTTTCCATATTATGTGACAGACAATGACAATATGGATGTCGACCCTTCTCCGTCTGTGTTACCCCCTCGGATGCGTAAAGCCTGGTCTCGACCTTTATCGGGCCAATCAGAACCATTGCAAGACAATCCGCCACGAGATCACTCAGAATGTACCGAGAGTGGAAGAACACATGAAAGATGGAGAAGCCCGCCTGATACGAACGCTGAGAGTCCGATATCCATTTCTGGTGCTGCGGAAGGAAGTAGTGGTAAGGGAGGTGGTCCTAAGCAGGGTTCGGTGAGCGTGAATGGCGATGGGCAGGATGGTGGGGATGGGCAGGAGACAGATTTTGACACGGAGACAGAGGCTGATGGGGAGGATGGTAAGTGTCTTTTGTGCTGGATCGGCGTTATGGCCATTTTTCAACCTCTCCATAGACACACGGCAGATGCCACCCCCGCCAATGCCTGCCTCGCTCGATCCGACCACCGTCTCGTCTCTTGCCCACGCTCATACGGTGAGAAGCTCGTCCCCTCGTGGCTCCATTCAGAGGGACAGGAATGGTGTGCCCGCGACGTGGATACCGCCACGGACGCCGACGCCAACGTCTGCGTCGTCGGGGGGGTCGAGCCAACCACCCAGTCAAGGCACGTATACGGCAACCCCAGCTCTGCTTCATGCGACCACCGCACGTCCTCCTGCACCATCGCAAGTCAACCATGGCTCCCTGTCCCCGTCGACGTCGTTTTCACTCGCAACACAATCGCAAGTTCAGTCGCATCCACCCGTACAGTCGTATCTTCCATCTTCAGCTTCAAGCGTGTCTCCCTCTGCTACGTTCTCGAAGCTCTCCCTACATTCGCCCGATGCATCATCCTCGCCACATCTCTCTGTACTGTTCAGCCCCAGCGAATCCACGTCATTATCTTCTGCATCTGCCTTGACCCAGCCTGCGTCTGATCATCGACACCCATCACCTCCACCTCATAGACCCT
>QGOI01000603.1:13008-32472 GCA_003313885.1 Boletus sp. MG55 | reverse complement strand
TGATGGCTATTCCTCTATACATGACGATCTGGCTCGCGGCGCCCCCGACATATTGATGCTCCACTTGCCACATATGCACGGGGAGAATGGCCTTCCGTTCCTACCCTATAGACCAACCAAATCTGGCACTGTATCAAGCGTGTTGTTCGCTCGAACGTTCAATCACGGTGTTTCCTCACTTCATCCCCGTGCCCGTCCTAGGCCCTCGGACTGTCACCTATAAAAAACTCGAACGATCGATGGCAACTCGGAATATTCTGGATCAGGTACGGCGTCCAAGTACCAAGTCGACCTGGACCCGAGCGCATCCATTAGCACATCCGAATCGCCTCGGACGCGTCGGGGAATCGATAAAGTCAGCACCACATTGCCGATTAGCCGTAACCCCCATTCTCTGTCGCCCTCATACCCTCCGCTGACATCTCTTTGACTAGAATATGAAAATTTCCCGACTTGTTGAAATCCAGACACAGTGGGGACAACGAGACCGAGGCTCCTTCCCTTTAAGCGCCCGACGGATAATTCATAAAACTCAAAGCCTGAAATGCTATCGTAGTCGACAAACCTGACCGGGAGAAGGCCGCATTCCGGCGGGCCGGTCCTAGGAATGAGGTGTTTCGAAGCGTGAGTGGTCGGGGCGCCCCCCCCCGGAATCAACTCTGTGGTCGATCTGTAGATTACGGTTTCGGTGTCGCTATCCGATTTCGGTCGAGGGGCGAACGCGAGCCTCCGAGGTGTTCGCTCACCCTGGCTGTCTCGCGAAAAGTAAGCCAACGCGCCTTGGTCCTCAGATTGTCTCTCCACTGACGACCACCAGCACTCGATGCCTATTATTTTCCGCTATGATCTCGCCCCCGATGATCTTCTTCATATCCCCCCGGGACATAGATGCACCCCACATGGACGAGGAAAAAGGCCGGCATCCAAGAACCAAGTTTCAACCCGGACCCGAGCGGCCCGTCCGAATCATCTCGGGAGTGTGCAGCAGTCGGGAAAATCACTTCGGCGATTCAATTTAACCATGGCATCCCTCTTCTCTACCACGACCATACTACCCCCGCTGGCAATCTCGACTTACGTGGTGAAGCACAGTTCCTGAAGTCCACGAGCAACAGAGAACCTCATGGATGAAACATTTGATCGTTGCGATCTCGCCTGGTCATACAGGCTGGCTGAATACGACGGCCCCGTCGGAGATTGACATGAGATGCCAGTGGTATACTGTAAGTAATCCCCGCCGATTCCCCGGGCGCGTTCCCGAACCTTTTAGCCACTGCAGGCTTCGCACGCCGTAATGCTTCTCCACGGTAACAGGGTACACAACACTCCGGCATGATGCCTAAGGCCAAGAAGGGGTGAAGGCGACGCTTAAATAGCTCGCTCGAGCCTTGCGGATGGGAGTCATTCGAGCTAACCCTCATCTTGCCATGACTCTTCCCCTGCTGTTTATCTTGCTTTATCTTTCCCGCGTCGTCCAAGGAACCACCGTCAGCTGCCCGGCGCCGCCTGACGCGACATTTCGTAGTGTCTGGAGTATATTGGGGAGCTGCGCCCTGACCTTGGTTATTTGCGTATAGCATACAGTCCATTTAGACGTTCCAAAACCTGGATGGAAGTGGTATCGGACCTTGGCATATCGGGGGAACTTCGTCGTAGGGGGCTTTGCGGCCCCAGAGCTTATGATTGGGATAGCAATTGGGCAATGGTGCAGGGCTCGTCGCAATGTCGGACGGTTTCGTGGTATGCACTATCCGTCAGTATATGCGCCGATTGGATGCGTCTGACAAATCTCGGAACCGATCTTTAGAGATGGGGTATGAATGGTCCATGACGCACAGCTATTTTGCGAACAGTGGTGGTTTTGTTTATCGTGACAGGGAAGGAAATCAGACGGTGATCGATGCCCCCAGATTCCTCCAGCTTTGCGAGGCGGGTGAAATCTCAAATCCGCTCGTCACAGTGGAGGAAATCCAGGACAAGAGCAAATTGGATGCTATAGGAAAGGCCATCTTCTGCATACAATTGTTCTGGTTTGTGCTACAGGCTGCTGTGCGTCATTTGAATGGTCTCGTGGTCACACTGCTCGAACTTGACACTGCTTGCTCCGCTGTATTTGCGGCGTTGTATCTCGTCTTGTGGTAGCACAAGCCACTCCGCGCCGGATGTCCCCATATTTTCCATCAGACCTAGGAGTTAAAGAAATATCCACGGGCGGATCTGTAGGTGTTTTGTTACTCAACATAGTAAGAGACATGCTGAAATATAACATGCAGGTCAAAAGCATGGAGGTCGAAACCCAGCTTCCTCGTCCAGTGTAGAGGGGAAACACAATCAATCATTGATGAGGAAAAAACATCCCCAATGGACATGGATGTTCGTATTCTCTGAATTTGTTTTCTATTGATAACCGAACAATCCCAAGCAGGGTCGTACTGAAGCGGGCAAGCTGAGCACTACGATGCAAGGCACAGATGGCGCAGATGCCCCGAATGCCGCACTTTGTACCATGTGGTTTGTCCTAGGTGCACTACACTTGATCGCATGGAACTATGAATTTCCGACAGAGGCGGCCAGGCTTATATGGCGTGCCGCGTCCTGCATCTCTTGTGTTGACAGGAAGTTCGCTCGTCGGCGTGTTTGGGTGCTACTTGGCCCGCAAGCAAGGCATGATTCACAAGATCGGTCGGGTAGTATTCTATTGTGCATGGATCGTAGCTAGTTTATTCCGGGGGCTGCTCATGGCGTTAATGTTTTACAGCCTTAGTGCGCTGCCCTGCTCTGCTTACCAGACTATCCGCTGGATAGAGCATATTCCTCATCTCTAGCTTATCATCCGGGATTCATCCCACTGCGCCTACTACTGCCATCACGTATTATTGTATATACTTCCTCGGCGTCCGTCCATCATCTACGAGTCACTTGCATACGTGTGTCATGTCCGAGTCCTGTAACACTAGCTACGATGCATCCTTTGATGCCAGTGCACGAAATCCCAGAGCTGAAGAACAGTTCTCCGGAAAGGATCTGTATGGTCACAAAGGGAGGATAACGTCCTCGATTGATGTTCCCGGGATATTCGAGGAGCCTGGCAAGGCTACAAGTTAAGCATCTCTTAAGCGAAACTGGACGTGTCTTCGCCTGGCACGCCGTATGCAGGAGGCTCCCACCGACAAAAGTCAAGCGAGAAGCCGAAAGGTATTGAGAAGTGGCATCTCGACGGCCCATGGGCGCATGCGTAGCTCCTGGATGGACGAGCAGGTGCTCAATACAAGCCATGGTGGAAAACAGCTGCATAGCACAAGCATAGCATTACATATACATCACACGGACAACATTCCACACTCGAACGTCCACAGCATTGCGAAAGGTCAGGACGAGCGGTCACGGTGGCATATCGGGAGCAAAAAAAAGCAAAAAAAGGAGAGGCAAGGCAAGTCGAGATTGCCATCGGTGTAGTATGGTCGTGGCAGAGAACGGAGATACCACGGTTAATTGAATCGCCCAAGGTGGTTCTGGCTTTCCCGACTGTTGAACACTCCCGAGATGATTCGGACGGGCCGCTCGGGTCCGGGTCGAAACTTGCTGCTTCCATGCCGGCCCTTTTCCTCGTCCATGTGCTGCAGGAAGTGCATCTATGTGCCCAGGGGATATGAAGAAGATCATCAGGGGGCAGATCGTAGCGTAACAGATTAGGCATCAAGTCCTGGTGGTCGTCAGTGGAGAGACGATCCGGGGACTAGGACGCATTGGCTTACTTTTCGCGAGACAGCCAGTCTGAGAGAACACCTCGGAGGCTCGCTTTTGCAGCTCGACCGAAATCGGATAGCGACACCGAGACCAAAATCTACAGATTGACCAGAGTTGATTCCGTGGACGCCCCGATCACTCACGCTAGAAACGTCAGGTCGAGCGGACACGGTGGCGTCTCGGGAGCAAATAAAAGCAAAACAAGGCAACAAGGCAAGGCAAGTCGAGATTGTCATCGGGATAGTATGGTCGTGGTAGAGAACGGGGATATCACAGTGAAATTGAATCGCCTAAGGTGATTCTCGACTCCTAAACACCCCCGAGATGATTCGGACGGGCCGCTCGGGTTCGGGTCGAAACTTGCTGCGTGGATCCCGGCCTTTTTCCTCATCCATGTGCTGTAGGCATTGCATCTATATGCCGGGGGGATATGAAGAAGATCATCGTGGGACAGGCCGTAGCGTAAATGAATAGGCATCAAGTTCTGGTAGTCGTCAGTGGAGAGCCGATCTGGGGGCTAGGACCCGTTGGCCTAACTTTTCGCGAGACAGCCAGGGTGAGCGAACACCTCGGAGGCTCGCTTTTGCCTCTCGGCCGAAATGGGATAGCGACATCGAGACCATACTAATCTACAGATCGACCACAGAGTTGATTCGGGGGGACGCCCCGACCACTCACGCTTGGAAACATCCCGTTCCTAGCACCGGTCCGACGGAAAGTGCTCTTCTTCCAGTCAGGTTTGTCGAGTACGATAGCATTTCAGGCATTGAGTTTTATGAATTATCCGCCGGGCATCTAAAGGGAAGGAGCCCCGATCTCGTTGTCCCTACTGTGGCCCGATTTTCAGGCACTCTGCCATCGATACGTCGGGAAAGTTTCATATTCCAGTCAAAGAGATGTCAGCGGAAGGTATGAAGGCGACAGAGAATGGGGATACGGCTAAATCACCAATTAATGCGGTGCTGGCTTTCCACATTCCCCGATGCATCCGAGACCATTCGGATGTACTAATGGATGGCGCTCGGGTCCAGGTCGACTTGACGCCTGGACGCCGTACCAGGATGTTCCGAGTTGCCTTCGATCGTTTGAGTTTCTGGGCGGTGACGGTCCGAGGGGCCTGGGACAGGCACAGGATGAAGTGAGGGAACACCGCGATTGAACGTTCGAGCGAAAAACGCGCTTGATACAGCACCGTGCCATGTTTGGTCGCTAAGGTAGGAACGGAAGGCATTTCTCCCATGCATGTGGCAGGTAGAGCACCAATATGTCGGGGTTGTAAACAAGTTAGTCGGGGAGAGCCGCGAGCCAGATCGCAGTGTATGGGAGTAGCCATCAAGTCCTGGTAGTCATCAGCGGAGAGCTGACCTGTGGACTACGATGCATTGACTCACCTTTCGCGAGACAGCGAGGCTGAGCGAGCAGCACGAGAGGTCGCGTTTGCTAGACAACAGAGATCAGATAGCGACCCTGAGATCGTAATCTACAGATCAAGTGCAGTGTTTATTCGATGGCCCCGACCACTCACGCTTGGAAACACCTCATTCCTATTACCGGCACGCTGGCAAGCTCCAGTTCCTAGTCGGGTTTGTCGAATAGGGTGAAATTTCATAGTTTGTGTGAGTTTCATGATACCCGTCGGACACCCGAAGGGAATGTGCCTCGGCTTCGTTGTCTGCGAATGTGGCCAGACTTTCAGGCACTCTACCATCGATGATTCGGGCAAATTTTGTATGCAAGCTAAACATATGATGGAGGTAGTGAACGGGGATTGCGGTTAAATCGGCGATGCGGCTCTCGCTCTCCCGTTTTCTGAACGAGTCTGAGATCGATGGGGTGTGATATTGGATGGATGGCGCTCGGGTGTGGGTCGAGACTTGAAGCGTGGACGACGGGCCTGGATGTTCCGATCGCCATTTGATCGTTTGATATTGATGATGTGCGGGACGGGGAGCATAGGGTGGGATTCAAAGATGAAGTGAGGCCGAACATTGAACGTTCCAACGTTCATTGCGGTTGATCTAGTGGTAAATTTGGGTGGTCAGGCAGGCACAGAAGGCGACGTTTCTTCTCATAGGCAGTGACGTGTGTTACAGGCGGGGCATGCAGTCGGAAAGAATATGAAGTCGATGTATAAAGGGATGGAATACGACAACGGAATCGTATTTGCCTTTGTGCCGGGTGCAGTACATGTCTGCTACGAGGTCTATAGGGGCGAGGGGAGCGTGTGACCACAAAAAGAGAGTTGGCAGCATCTGCTTCAATAGTGCACCGTTTTGACCCGTCGTCATGGAATTAAAGTGGCGAGCCCGGGCCCCGTCGAACGTGCAAGCATGAACGTTTCAACTTGCGTCCAGACTCGACATGTTAGTGGGTAGGCCGCCATTTTGATAAGCCGAGGTCACCGGAGCCAACATGAAACGATGATCAACGTTTCAACTTGCATCCAGACCCCAGAATCTAGACATTAGACTGATACGGAGTTTTGAAGTGACAAGATGAATAATCCCACTGTAACGGCCTCCGGTATGGGAAGAGTGGGTCGAATAGAATCCATCAAATGGAAAGAAAGGGTACGTACTATTCGGAAGCGAATAGCAGTTTGAAGGTTGTTCCCATCAGAGGTCACTGGGTGCCTTTGTGCTTGTTCTCTGCGGTGTTAGGAGGCGTGTACGAGAAGCTAAATTTTGATTTGCGCAGCGGCTCGGAGCAACTTGGTTTACTTTTCGGGTCTTAGCCCGAAATCTAAACCCGACCGGGATTGCCACGATCCTCGTCACCTTCTTTTGGTAAGCGTCGTAGAGCAATCGAGTCAGACGTGAAGCGAGCGCGAGCGGCAGCGGCAGCCCTTGGTTCCGTCTTCGAAGAAGGCGCAGTATGTATCCCATATACAGGTTACGCCGTGCGACCCTGCGCGCTGACGTCGATTTGTCTACGGAATGGTACCGGATGGCCTTGGCGCATGCCGTCAAAAAGGTAAACTGTTCCCACGTTAAATTGGATGACTTCTTGTTCCTTTCCCCGGACGTCTCTCTTTCTCGCCGTCTTTCAGCCGGGCGTATATAAACCCATCTTCCACGTCAAACTCATCCCTTCCTTAACCCTAATCATGAGTGCTGCGATCCTGCTTGCATCTCATCAACCCTTCGACCCTTTGACACTCTCACACTCCCTCATCGACTCCTCTCCCATGGAGGCACTCACGAACCCATGGGGCTCTTTTTTCGACGTCCCTCAGCACTCTGGCGATCGCTATGACACCCCTGAAGCTGGCCCTTCTCGCCCGGATCTTGATCAGCAACACTCTCAAATACTCCTTCGTGAAGAGTCCAGTTCATCCTCATCCCTTGCCCATCCATTCCCACAGACACAGGAAACCCACATATCGCCTGCAGCCCTGTTTCTCACCGCTTTCACATCATCCGAACAGCCCACGCGGATGCCAGATGACGAGGGTGAGACGGTGGCTGGATATGTCCTGGGTCCAGTCATTGGCCTCGGTGGCTTTTCCACCATCAGGCGTGCCTCCTCACCATCAGGTGGCGTCGTCGCAATCAAGATCGTGAGACGGTCGGACGTTGAAAGACAAACAGATCCATCCCTGGCCAGAAAGCGTCTCGCCCACGAAACCGAGATCTGGTCCTCACTCAGCCACGAACATATCCTCCCTCTCTTTTCCGTCGAACATGCACACTATGCTGACTTTTATGTCACGCTCCTCTGTCCCGCCGGCTCCCTTTTCGATATTCTCAAGCGGGATGGCACGCCCGCTTTACCTCATGATGACGCCGGCATGATGTTTCGCCAGGTCGTCCGAGGTGTACGATACTTGCATGAAATTGCTGGATATGTCCACAGAGACATCAAGCTTGAAAACGTCCTTGTCGATGAAATGGGTGTCTGTCGAATTTGCGACTTCGGTCTCACTCGTAATATAGGCGAGTCAGACGACGAGGAGCGCTTGGACGGCCAAGATACCTCTCCCGTTTATCGACACCGCTCCGCCATCCACCATACCGTGCGACAAGCGAAGGCCTTGTTGTCCCCCCATGTATCCATCTTACGTCATAGGCCTCGCCGCCATCGCACCTCCACTCCCATTGGCGACCAGTCTCCCACACCCGTCCATCCTGCCCACGCATTTCAACCAGGCTCGTTACCATATGCTGCACCGGAACTCCTGTCCCCGCAAACACCTGGCGAGCACCACGGTGCAAACCCGGCGCAAGACATGTGGGCGTTAGGCTGTCTGCTCTACGCACTGCTCACTGGTCGACTTCCATTTTCTGACCCGTTTGAGCCCAGGTTGACGATGAAGATTCTGCATGGTGGGTAACGTGGCATCTTTGTTCCCCTTGGACTCATATACCCTTTCCAGGCGTGTATGATATGCCATCTACTATCGGGCGTGGAGCGAGTCGTTTGTTGAAAGGATGCCTTAAGCGTGACGTACGGAACCGTTGGACCATCGCGATGGTGGACGAGATGGCCTGGGACATTGGTTGGGGACAGGTTGATGAGTCACCTTCTGTATCGCATGGGGACGAATTTGAGTTCGTAGTTTGCCCCGACCAACCTTCCGCATCATTGCGTCGTCGGTCGCGATCGCTTTCTCGCGACCGCAATTCTACCCACGATGCCCCTTCCTCTCGTCCGCGCAGGTCCCTTTCTCGTACCTCCGTCACGACTTCAAGCTCGTTCTCGACTAGAAGCACGAGTCGGAGTGTATCTAGGCCGCCGACCACCTTGCGCCTGCCGCTTGCGACAGCGTGTGTCGATGTTGGGCGCGATGTATTGAGCGCTCCGACAACCGAGTCTTCGCTGACACCTCTTGATATTGATGGTTCGGCACTCATGTCGCCCACATCCCCTGTTGAACGTGGTCGAAGCCCGGTAAAGGCAGGCTCGCGATTAACTGATCGTTTTGCGCCTTCGATAGGGGCTTCCACAGCACGATCTGATCTCGGCCACGAGCCTAGTCGTGGACGAGAGATGTATTCTGGAGCGGATCGATTGGATAACACTGCCCGCTGGGCTTCTGCGTTGGGGCTGAACACCATTGCGGAGGTTACGACGCGTTTGAATGGTACGTCCCCGCCTGCGGTAGAGAAGCTGCGCAGGATACAACATCTAAGCACACATGGCTCTGGCGAATCCAAGGGAGGGAAAAGGGCCGAGAGTACGCCGGCAGTGTCGTCTGTGTGGCCCCTCCGCCAATCTCGAGCAGGTGGCAAGGAACATTCCCCATCGTTGAGACTGGGAGAATCTCCAGGTATCGGGGGTGCGTTCCTTCGCGAGCCAAGCGCTACGCCGATCCCGGTCATGGTCCGCAAGAACTGTACACGGAGCCGCAGTGTGGGTCATGAACCTGACAATACTGCACGTCGGCTTTTCTAGCATTTCAACTTTAAACACCTGTCTGTCCACCTGTCTGTCTGAGCCTGTCCTCTCTTCCATCGGCGTCGTCGTGCTCACGCCAACCTCTACAAAATGTGCATCTGTGAGTCTCAGCTACAAGGGACGTGCTTGGCGCGTCTTCTCGTCAACAATCGCGTATGCTTATGAATTAATTTTTTCTCCCGTGTATCTCTAGCCTTCATCACGAACTTGATGCGGAATTGTGATTTCAGTCACATTTTTTTCTCTTTATTCTATCCAACGTTACCTCGAACTCTCGCTCTCAATCTGACTTTCCTTTCACTCACAAATATTATATGTATTTCTTGCCAATTCTCACACTCCCGCACTCCGTCTCTGCTTGTTTGGCACGTGGATTCTCTCATTTGGAAACAACACTCTACTCATTTTATGGACCTGTTTTTTTAACTCACAATACGTTGTACTAGTGCGATTTAGTGTGCATTGGTAAATTACATCTCTTGCGCACAGTCTATCAGAGTCATGTTCGAGCTAGTATATCATGTTGTGTACCACTCTACTGCAGATCTATCCAAAGACGCTGTGCTCGACAAACATTCAAGCGGATTGTTTGAGTGTTCGGGTGTCAATTGCGTCGCACACCTACCCCCAAAATTGGGTTTGGATTGAATGTCAGGCAAGCCAGGAGGTTCGAGTTGGACTGAACGTCCCGGACAAACGTCGCTAATGCCACTGGGCCGCTGACCAAAAAAAAACTGGGTTTCTCGACCGTCCGGAGGTGATCGGTCACTAGTCTCCCATAAAGCCCGGGGGGGCAGACCCAAGACTCAGAGTCGAAGCCACTCCGAGTCGTTCCGCCGTGCGAACGCGTGGGTCGTGCGCGATGATCGGAATTTGCCATGCTTCCGCCGCCGCACGCGCGTCGCTCAGGCTCGGCGCATTTTCAGGATCCTTGACAGCGTACATACAGTACTCAGGCACGTTCTTGCGTGACTTGGATTCGGCCGGATCATGATGCACATGCATGCACGTCCCGTAAAGGTATTCCGATTGCCGTGCGCCATGAATTGGGTCAACCGGGCCGACGACGTTGTCGACGTGAGCTCCTTGAACGCCTTCAATGCGACCGGATCCCTGTAAAACGATTCCAACGTAGTTACTGCCACGGTACCCTGCTTCAAAACGCTGCGATAAACTTGAAATCCGTGGCTTTCTCCGACGAGAAGGACGCCCGCCACGTGCTCGATGGTCAACTGAAGGGAGCCCGTTCGAGATGCCACTCGTCGTCGCCTCCGCACTCCCGTACATCTGACTCTACTCCACCTTGCGCCGTTTCCCGACTTCACAGGCATGAGCGTATTCCCCATGAGAGATATACTCCTATGGCACACACACGCCAGTCGACCACACCAACAGCGACGTTGTACAAAACGCGTTGATCGATCGTCCAATCTCGAACCAGGACCCTATCGCGCATGGCAAGTGAGCAGAGGTATAGGATCGAAACGGGGCACGAACCAGCAAGACCATTACTAGGAAGGGATTGTATATTGTCACGAGACGATACACGGGCTCGAGAAAGAAGGATCTAGACGCGTCATGAGACCGCACCATCGCGATAAAGACGTGGAATTCAGGAGGACGGACGAACGCTGGGAATAACACGAGTCACAGCCAATACGTATCGCGGCAACATCACAACAGACGCAACCTACTTGCCGGCCCCAAAGAATGCGATCTGGGCAAAGAACAAGTAAGACAAGGCTATCCGCACGTCGTCCGCCTGGAAGCGATAACCATTTTCATCCGATCTTTCGGTGGATCCGTTGGCACCCAAGGGTTTCCGAACAGTCGCTTCCATGTCTATCCACAAGAGTAAATTGCATGTGAAAGCTGATAAAAAGAGTCCTTCATCGGATATAGACAGCATCACGAAACAAAGCGGGTGACCACCATTATAGGGACGAGGAAGCTCATCTTCCAGAACATTAGTAGGAAGTGCAGCTATAGTGGCCTTCACATACTTGTAATGATGCAAAGACCTTGCTAATATTTACATAAGCCCGAACCAAGTGTGGACTGCCAAGTGTGCGCGACACCGACAATGAGCATCGTGGCGCCACCAGCCATGCTAGATCTTTATCAGCAGTGCACAAGGATTGAATTACCGTTCGGGACCTACATCGTTGAAAGAGTCTCCTTTTCAACTGGAAGGAGGGGAAAGACACCAATGACCAGGCAACTAATGCTCCACTGTAGGCAAAGTTTCCAATTCTGCGACAGCGTCGACGACTGCAAAGTACAGTACGGCCATGGGATACCAATGACGGCGAATCCAGCACTCCATACCCAACGATGGGTGTATGCAGGTGAATTTGTGACCCATGCATTCCGGCAGGAGAGATGTACGCACCACCATACCCTGAATCGAGGCAACGACAAGCAATACATAGATGCAGAGCTGGCGGGCGGAGAAAGACGATTTTGATATAACATAACTTGGATGAGAGCGGGTGCCCCTCGCAGGCAGAACTCTCTCCAGAAATAGCACGGGAAGGCAACATAAAGGTAGAATACCCTCGGAGAAATCTGTATCCAAAAAATCGTTGCAGAGCCCAAGAACGTCAAGAAAGCGAGTGCATCAACAAGCCAGATCATGGTGGTCGACGCCGGAGGGATATCGAGGGTAGGGAACAGGGAGACAGAAGTATATGCAGCCCATCCAACATACGGTATAGCGACAATAGAGCGAATCAAAAGGGAGTCATAGCTAAAGGTCTTGTCAGCTAAGGATACGAAGGAATATGACAGATACTGACGTGTCTAGATAGTGCAAATCCCCCAAGCAAGAACCAAGCAGTTGCATTGACTTGAGACACACTGCGTTCCATTGTCCTTCTCTGAGTGACTGTTCAATGAACGCGAGTTTCAGGATGCGGACTGGCGTTTCTGAATGTCCCACACCTTCTAGAGAACCATAAGATCGGTAGAACAAAGTATTTGCTTGCCTGAACTCTTGGAAAGACGAGCAAACTTCATTCGGGGTCCGAGGTCCCGCTCGCCGTGTTTTATACGGTAGTGCTCCAGCAAAACCTGTGTATTGACCAAGGCAGCGTGTGAAAGGGCTTCCACTCCCCCGTGAGGTTTTAGGAAACCAGCACGCGTAGGGTTTACATCAGGCAGCACACCAACTGAGTTTGCTGGCCAATTGATACCAATAAGCGAGGGCATGAGAGGAGTTATATCCGCTTGGGAGACATCGCGGCGGAGTACATGCTCCAGCTTCCATGGTTGCGAGATGGCATCGTGTGAAGTGGGTGAAGAATCAGGAACAGGCCCCCAAATGCCTTTGCCCCCTGCGATAAGTGGTGTTCAGATGCTATCCGGGTCTAAGCCAGGCGATGAAGATCTAACATGCGAGAGCGAGATACAGTCTCACCACCGTCTCCATGATTGCCAATGTTAGTCATTCCATGATCAGCGGTAAATAAGAAGCTTGTTTCCTCATTCTCGTAGAAATCCGAGATAAGTTTCTGTGTCTCACGAACGATGTCATCCACTACTCGGATACTCTTCATGTACTCCTGTTGGTCGAGTTGAACGTGCGAAGCCACGATTAGGCTGCCGAACTTACCTTGGAATGGGGTCGGTATGAATGACCAGTGGCGTCCACTCCGAGGAGATGCAAAAAAATTACTACTTTGTCTTCGCGAAGGTCCGAATGTAACACAAGGTTTTCTGATGCGTTGCGGAGCAGATCTAGTACCCAGGTGTCGAGGACAGATGGATCTAAACTCCTCCTTCAGCACGCGATCAACAAAACTGGGGTTTATAGATGACAACCTTCATTGAGGCATAGTCAGTTGAGAATCACCCAAATACGTCATTTCTTACTGGACTATCACTCCAACCCTATGGATAGCATGACAATGTCATTGAGGGCAATTAGAATCATCTTCGTGTCTGACCTTGGTAACTTCTGAAGCATCTTCATAAATCCCCGCTACATATTCAAACATGAGGATAGAAACGATGGTGCTTATAGTAACCAACCTACCATAGCAACATGTCCAGGGCAAGTTTCGGTGGGTATTCTGGTATGAGATATTCCGAAGACACCCTGTTTCTCCACGGTGGACCTCAGGTACGGAGAGGCCACTTCCTGAGTAGAATCGTTTGACAGAAACCCGTTTGGGGTGAGCAAAAGGTCAGCTCGGAGACCATCCACTATTCGAAGTGAGTTAGGGCCATACAATATAGAGTTTATTGTATGATTCAACATACCGACAATGAGCACAAGACGTTTAGACTCTCCAGGACTGGAGCAATAGTGTGTCATGCCATGAACGACGGGATTCCTGAAGTAACAATCGAATATAGACAAGCTGAAAATGATGTGGGATATAATTCCGACAACGAAGAACTCCGAGTCGACGACACGTCGAGTCGAGTAGGAATACCTTGCTGTATTTTCTTGGGGGTGTTGGTCTCGGTACCAGGTTTCAGCTCAAGCTAAGGCTAAGGGGGAAATAAATAAAAAGAAGCCCACGGGGCGGCGAAGGAGTAATGATCGTGAGCAACGCAGATTATCCATGCGAGCGCTGACCTTCTGATTCCGATTTCACAGAAGGGGTTATGCTCATTCCAGTTCGGTGTTTCTGGACCCGAGTCACATCACGACTCGGAAGCGCGTCATGATGTTGATCTGCGACGTAGCAGCTGCACGCAAAATGTCTCTTTCGCTGCGGCTGTAGTATTATGATGTCGTGGTGGATTTCAAAGCGGTATAGTAAGTCCGCAACCCCGTTGTCCAAATGGAGTAGCCTCCCTCAAGCCCGTCTCAATGTCTCAACGCTACGAGTCTGGACTGTGACTACCAAATTTTCTCCTCGAGTCCAACACAACGCTACTCTGGCTTCAAGTTCAAAGCTAACGCACACATTTCTCAAATTGGTGCTGGAAATGACGGTTGGTCTTGCATTTTTCGGCCTGCTGCGACGCGTTTCTGTCAGCTCCCCGATTTCGTGGAAACTTCCTCTTTCCCTCGACCCAGCGCGTGAAACATGCATGGATACTTGAGGCCGGGTTTAGAACGGTGCTGGTTGTACGGAGACCATTCTGAAATCGGTCGAGTCTGTTGCTCGGAACTTGTCAGGGTGGCTTTTCGGTGACTTCGTCCCGTGTATGTTGCAGGACGATCATATTGTGCACTGTCGTTTTTCCCAAAAAGAGTGCCACGCTCAAGTGGCCAAGAGATGCCCACCGACTCTTCACGTCAAATTCACCTCGGTCCAGCAAAGGTGACCTCGGCCCCTTCGTTCTCGCACAAGTCTAGGCTGTGCATATTCAAGTATCGGTGGCATGACGACAGCAAGCGGTATCTCAAAAGACGTGTGTCGTTTTACTTCTGTCCTGATCTGAAGGGCTCTATGTCGTGAGTTCGCTGAATGGGTGAGTCTAACTGTCTAGCACAAGATACTGTACGCACCACTATTGATTTGACATGACCGTAGTCTGTGACTATACTGGATTTCATGTATGGCTCTTCGGCTTCAACACGGCATCACTCGCAAAGATTCACGTCACATTCCGTTTACTAAAAACGTTATTTTTCTTCTGCAACACGTACGATGCACTGGCCTGGCATATCCACCTATATTGGCCGAGTTGTCCCGGCCTCCATCGGTATCTCCACGATGTTATCCAATCCCTCGTTCTGCTCAACGTCCGCGAACACCATCGCCGTCCCGCCAGCGCCGCGAGCGGATTGTGACGACAGGCCGAATCCAGTGTCAATCCCGCCTTCACTTCTTCCTTGGACGTCACGAGCATACAACTCCCGCATGCTCATGATGAATCGAGGCGTCAGAGTGTACGTGGGAACTATTTGCACGATGATCAAGAGTAGCATTTGCCACCCTCCTGTTGGAGGGTTTCCCTCTATAGCCAATATGGATCCGATGTTATACAGGAAGATGCTGTGACGGAAAATCATTATTAGCTCGATCGGTAATTGGTTGCCAGTGCTTTGTGAGCTTGGATCATAGCAGAGGATACAGAAGGGAAGGATGAGACGGAGACGCACGCAAGGAAGTAGATGACCCCCTGCTTGGCCAGCAAGTTCATGTACTGATTGAGTTGCCACTGCTTCATCACGCGGTACATTTGAATTGACTGCCGCGTGGATTGGACGATTGCAAAAATGCACAATGCTGCGCCATGTGTGATTTGAAAAAGGCTGCCTACTTTCCCCCAAATCGTTTGGGAAAGTTGCACTGAGCAAAATGAAAAATCCAGTATTTGGATGGTGGTTGCTGTGTGGACCAGTGTGGTGGTAGTGGGCAGCTCATTAGTGTTCTGTGTACCTTTATTCAGCCAGTATCCACACACCTATAACTGCATTCTCTGAAGTAATGTTGGTGACAGTATCAATGGTACTAAAAATCATCTCGAGGGAAAACAGGATGAGGAGAGTGATGAGGATCAGTCTTGATTGATTATACATTGCCCATACACGGAGGATCATCACAACTGTAGTCATCATCATAATTTGCTTTTCTTAAGAGTAAGCTATACAGCAACTCACAATCAGCTGCACCAAGGAAGAGGAGGTTTGTCCATTCATAAATGATATACATTATTGAGCCTTGGAAGTATCCATGAATTGAGTTGATAGGAAAAGCTTCAGGCATGCTTACAACTGTTCAATGGATATCAGTCGTGTTGAAACAAAGGCAGGACAAATACATACATCTATTGGGACATGAATCAGTACACTTCATAATCATTGGTGTTGTATTGTTGAAGGAAAAATACCTTTGCAGGGCTGGGTAGGAAACTACTTCCAACTTCAGGTAGGGTCACAGCTCAACCAATGTTGCATTTTAAATGACATAAGTACATACTGATTGCATTGGCTCTGATGAACTATTTGGAATTAGCATTCTATGTCTTACAACAGCCATAGACCTACATGAAACTGTAAAGGCCAGCATAACGAACCTGTAACAATGCTCAGGTCATGACAACTGTTACGCTTCGACCAGAAGCGAACAAGTAATGCTGGACCGGCAGGTCAAGTTGCATGTTCCTGGATCCTAAAGAGGTATCCCCGAATGGCTACGGCAGCGACGACTCTTGAGTCGCTGAGGCTTCCAATCACCGTCTATGGGCAAAGGCGCGTGATGAATCTAAGTCGACCCGGAAAGGGAAGACTTTCTCAGAAGGGCTGAGATCCGAGGAGATGTGGAGGTCGAACGAAGGAGCTCAGCTGGGCTTCTTGACACTATGCGGTAGATTGCGTAGATCAAGGTGAGGTACATGAGAGAAAGAAGCAGGCCTTTTATAGGCCCTAAGTATCGGAGTCCATAGCGGACTCAGAATATAAATATGACTCGAAGAGAGTCGGGACGGAACGGAACGGAACTATAGTACTACAGCCTCGGCGGGCGGGAACGGAAGGTGAGATATAAATATGAAATGGGAACGGGGCAAACCGGGATCGGGTAAAGTAGGATCACGGGGCAGTGCGTAAAGAGAGCACTGCCGTGGAGAGTAAAGTCTGTGCGAGGCGATGTAAGTAAAAGGGAATAGGATCCAGTGCGTACTGCTTTAGAAGGCGGTGTCCTCGGCGTCCGTGGTGAGACAGTGCCCCTCGGAGTCGTAGTGGTCGAAGCTGAATAGCTCGTCCCACTGGCTCTGAGGAATCTCCGTGTCCAGTTGGAAGTCGGCCCATAAGTCCCGCGAGTAGAAGGGAGGAAAAGATAGGGGGTCCTCCCATTCTGTAACAACAACACACTGGCAAGTACAATACACACAATGACAAATAGTGTTGACACCCAGGTCCAGGGTTTGCTCTATGGTTTTATCAGGAACATGCTACCTTGAAAAACAATTGTTTGGTTACCCAGATGTATTCTATCTGCATGGATAGCCAGTGAGCAAAGAATTGTGAATAATATTGAGGGATATGTGGGATTATACCTCTTTTGAAAAAGTAAGGACTGGAAAGGTGGAAGTTGGTGCATTGTATTGGAACAGAACTTATCATGGCAGTTGCTCACCATAATCATATCCGATAACAGTAAGAAGAGAAACTGTGAAAAGCTTGTGAAGTTATTGATCTCGGAAGAGTGAGGATGAGCATACGAGTCAAGTAGTCATCCTGCTGAAGGTTGGTCAGTGCCAACTGTAGAGCAGAAGACATGGTCTTGACAGATGGGTGTCAAACTGTGACAATTGCAAGTACAGCAGGGAGGTATTTCTAGGACAGCGGTACGCACTATTCAGAAGGGAAGACTTCGGACATGTTTATAAGAGGGCAAAACTCGTTGTGAGCCTGACCTCATAATCACCATCGGCGCTGATGTAGGGCTATGCTGGCTCAATTACCGTTGTATCCTGTGTCCTAGTAATCACATTCTTGACGTCTGCTTGCACAGGATTATAGATTGGTTCATCGGTTAATTCCCGCTACGGGAGTAGTCGATAGGTCGGTGATCACAGATTAAAATCAGCTTCTCGGGGTGATGTGTGCGTACCGATGGAGTTAACTTGTGTTGTTTGCGCCATGTCATTCGTGGATCGACCCTGTGTTTTGGTGAGCCGCCCCTTGTTTCCAGCAACTATTCCCCGCTTCCATGAGAAAAATCAGGGCCCAACTCGTCCGCAAAAACAGAAGATAAGTTGATTTGACGGCCGTTCTCTGGCCACTATAAAAACGACGACAAAGGGTTCGATGCTGTGGGTGGTTGGATCCACGTACCTCTCCACATACACCCAAGCTTGTCGACAAGGGCCACCGTTGTAGACGGGAATACGATGGTCACAAGTCTCAAGATACTTTTCGGGCCCCCCTGGACCATGATGCTACCAGTCAACCAACGGATCTCAGGAGACAACACAAAATGTCGAGTACCGGAGTAGCGAGCTAACGTCCGGGTCGGGTTTAGGGTGGAAGTCCGTCATGTACAATTGAGCTCGTTGACAGGGACTTGTAACAGTGGTCGACGGGGAACACGACGGTCACGAGATACCGTCGTCACCACTGTCCACTAAACCAATGCATGGTCGACCGTCATTAGACGACCGTTTCCCACACCCGGATCTCGCCGTGATACACCGCGCACGCCTGGTCTCGAGCGCCGATCACAATCAGGTTCCTTTCCAAAAACCATTAGGCCTCGTTTGCAGAACTTTGAGCGAATGTGTATAGTCCTCCAGCTCTGCCTCGCGTCGGTTCTAGTTAGTCCTGCTTGCCGGTCGGGATTGGAATTTAAAGCTCTTCAACGTCTGTAGATGCGCATCGACTTTCTGAGACGCAAACGTTTCAGCCAGTTTTATTAGTGGGACTCAAAGTTCCCTGAGCTGCGGCGCTGAGCGGCTGAACAAGTGCAAATTTGCATGGAGCAGGCGGCATGGTTGAAGCGGAGTTTTAAAAAAACATGCCTCCCATCACTTCAGGTTACCCTTTGATGGAAGCCTTTAGCTTCATCTTTTACTACCAAAAGATGAAGCTAAAGGCTTCTTTTACTATGGGCATGCCCTGGGCAGTGGGTCATTTTTTCACATAGCCTGGAAAGCTATTTTTAGGTTATTTCATGGCATTCCTGAATCACACCGTCACTCAGAGGGATGCCCTGGTATATCAGAGGGCATCCTTCTCATGCATAAGGGATGCCCTGAGATACCCTAGGATGCCCTCATCCAAATATGTTATTTTGGTGATTCTGAGCATATTTTGAATGGAGGGGTGTCTGGGGTCCTGACAAGGGCTGCACTTGGTACATTGTTGAACTTTTGACTACACTTTGGGTGCACTCTTACAACACTTTGGACACTCTTTTTAGTACACTTTTTCATACATTATGGTTACACTTTTGTAAAATACACTGTTCTGGCAAAGAGAGGGCATCCCTGTGACTAATGGAGGGCAGCCCTCTGATCTGTATAAGACATCCCCCATGGTTAGAGGGCATACCCTAACTATTAAAGGGTATCCCTTCAATGAAGGAAGGGCATCCCTCTGAGTTGTAGAAGGCTGCCCTCATGGTGTGAGGGCATCCCTTTGATGAGCAGAGGGTAGCCCTCCAACATGTAGAGGGTATCCCTTTGGATAGTTGAGGGTATCCCTCAGGATGGAGGGCATCCCTCTAAGTGGCAAAGGGCATCCCTCCGGCAAGTGGAGGGCATCCCTCATAGCTGAAGGGCATCCCTCTGGCAAATGGAGGGCATCCCTTTGGATAGTGGAGGGCATCCCTCATAGTTGAAGGGCATCCCTCTGGCAAGTGGAGGGCATCCCTTTGGATGGTGGAGGGCATCCCTCATAGTTGAAGGGCATCC
>QGOI01000603.1:0-12939 GCA_003313885.1 Boletus sp. MG55 | reverse complement strand
ATAGTGGAGGGCATCCCTCTAACTGGTAAAGGGCATCCCTCTGGCAAGTGGAGGGCATCCCTCTGACAAGTGGAGGGCATCCCTGTGGATAGTGGAGGGCATCCCTCTAACTGGTAAAGGGCATCCCTCTGGCAAGTGGAGGGCATCCCTGTGGAGGAGGGCATCCCTCTAACTGGTGAAGGGCATCCCTCTGGCAAGTGGAGGGCATCCCTCTGGATAGTGGAGAGCATCCCTCTAACTGGTAAAGGGCATCCCTGTGGATAGTAGAGGGCATCCCTCTGGATAGTGGAGGGTATCCCTCTTGCTGTACTAGGGCATCCTTCTAATTGGTATAGGGCATCCCTTTGGATAGTAGAGTGTAACCCTCATCATGGGAGGGCATCCCTCTAGCTGGTAATGGGTGTCCCTCTGGCAAGTGGAGGGCAACCCTTATAGTGAGAGGGCATCCCTCTGACTTGTAGAAGTGAGGTAGTGAGAAGGTGTCCCTTTAGCTAGTGGAGGGCATCCTTTGGAATTATAAGGTGTTCCTCCTACAGTAAGTAGAGGGTGTCCCTCTGCTGACTTCAGGATATCTTTTGTAATAGAGGGCATCTCTTTGAAGTACAATTGAATCTCCACAACTACAAGTACATAACTTGAGCAACTAATCTAATCTGTGTCTTTTTCTGCCAATATAAGCATCCACCCCACTGCTAACCTCAGTTGAAATATCCCTTTGGTCCACATCCAACATTGCCAACTCTTCTACCAAATCCATGAACTCAGCATCTTCTCCATTTCCTTCACTTTCTTCAGAACTAAGTGAATCATCATCACTATCTGATAAATTAGGCTCATCAGCACCAGTCCACCAGCCTTGTTTCTGGTTAGTACGTGCTGTAGCAAGATCAACAAGTGAAGGACCCCAAGATGTTGGCATGCTGTACAAGGGAGGGATGCATAAAACAGAATCTTGCCAAGTAGCACAAAGGCTTGTCAGAAGCTCCTGCCTCTCCTGCAACTGATACATAATTGGAACATTGTCTTGAAAACTTGTTAAAAAAATATAACCATGAAAAGAAAATAAGCTCACTAGCAATCTTTTGTGCATTTTGCAAGGTGTTCCACTCTGCCAACATCCAGTCTTGCATAGCACACCTTTCTCGCTGCAGTCTCTTTTCCTCCTCAACACATCGATCCAGCTCAAGCATGTTCTTGATGCCCTGGCGCACTTCATCATTGCCAAGCCATGCAGGTGTCAGACCAGTTCCTTCACCATCTTCTAGTCCAATATCTTGCCATATCTCATCATCTACATCCAGGCTAAAGAGACCCTCCCATGAGATCTTCTTGGGTATCACAGCTTGTTGAGGGCCACTACCAGAAGTAATATGTGCCTGGAGTTTGTCACAGAGAGAATTATACTTTGCAACCAGAGTAGTAATTGCAGGTTCTCGACGTTTAAGGGCAGACTGAGTGTGGATGTGAAGCTTTTTTTCTGTATTGCAAGCTAATGTGAAAAGGTAGTTGACAGCCAAATATATGGAACTTACCATTGATAGTCTGACGATAGTCATGCTGAAGCCGGTCTAACTCAAATTTCCTCTGGCGAAGACGATCACGGATACGTTGCTTTAATGCACGAGCATTTATACGATCACGAAGGTATGGACTGGCTTTGACATTCTTCAGCTCCCTCTTCTCCTCAACACCTAAAGCACTAAGTTGTGCAGCAAGGGTCTTCTTCATGGAATCCAACTGCTGTCTGGAAGCCTGGAGATTCATATTGACATGTATAGCATCTGCACTAGGATGAATAAGCAAATATTCCAGGTCATATATCTCTTTCTCCTTAATAGAAATGTTGTCCATAAGTGCCAAGGTGGATTCAGCAGCATGCAATCCATTCTTTTGTGATTGTTCTATAAATCAAATCATCAAAGAAGGGTGACAAAACACAGAAATCAACATACTGGGCAATGGTTTGGTTTGAGCCACCTTTTGGGCAATCCAAGCCTCATGGAAGACAGATAGGTCAGAGCCTTGAAGCTTGGTTTCCAGCTTCTTCTTGCGGTCTTGAGTAGCTGTCCATCTCCTAAGCATCCATGTTCCTAATTTGAAGAAAGACCTGTTTTGCAAGTGGGCAATTTGGGTATCCAGAGTAAACAACCGCTGATAGTACTAAGGCAATAATATAAGTAACTAAAGTGTGAGGCATGGAAGAAAGACATACCCCAGACACTCTTAGTGTTGGTATCAACTTCTTCAAGTCACTCCAGAGACGTTCACAGCCTTCTCCATCACTAAGCCCAAAGCCTTCACATTTACGAGGATGGTAAATGAGTTGACAAGGCCAATTATGGGCAAAGGCATGAAAGACTGAAGTACTGAAGGCAACACGTGAGAGATCATCTCCAAGAAAGTCCCACTTGACACAGCTGTGATGAAGCTGACAAGCAATATCATAGAGCAAACCAATGTTCATTGACTTTGAAAGATGATCAAGAAGTTGCTGCAGCAAGGCCAAGACATAGTGTTGACGTTCACCTGGGGAGGACATATTCACCATCCATAAAACATGATCATGGCGACAAAGTAAAGCCATGAGACCTGTGTCTGAAAAGAACTGTGTGCTAGCTTTGACACGCTGTTCATCAGCAGCCTTGAATGAGTCTCGACACTCATTCAACACCAAGGATGAAACCTGCATCCCAGGTTCCAAAGAGTCTCCATCAACAACTGAAGTATTTGGGTGGCATCGTCCATGACCATTTTGTAGCTCTTCTACTACAGCCTCCATTGAGTCAACAGCCTGTTCAGTCAAAAACACAGAGTTAGGGTAGGTGCGCAGGGGGTCACGTGGTGCTCGACAGCGTTTTTGTGTGAAGCATGCATCTACACATGTGATACAGTCCACCCTTGCCAACACATGTAAGGTAGTTTTCTCCAAGCCAGATGGCAAGAGGACTTACAGAAAGGAAGGGTCATGGCCAACACTGCCACCAAAGCACAGGGGGCACCTGGACTGAAGATAGTCTGAGGGCCTATCAGGCTCAGATTCACAACTGGGTCGTGCTGAAGATATGAAAGCATCCACTTGACTTTCCATTGCATGGTAGAGAGATAGATACCAGTGGAAAGCATTTGCATAGCGGCGACGAAGAGTATCCTGTGGGGACTATCAGTGAACCCATACTGTGAAATAGTGTCATACTCATACCACAGAAGCAAGCTTGTACTTTCTGCCTTTCAGAAAGCTCTCCACAGCACCACACCAACCTGTAACATTTGGGGCAAGTCGGAGAAAGCATTCACGGTTGAATTCCAGCATGGAAATGGAGACAGCAAGGCTGGGTGCTACTGGTGTGCATGGAAAGAGACCTCTTGCTACAAGCTGACGAGGTGCTGGGTTACACAAGCAGACCACAATTGTAATCTGTTCAATGTCTGTAGGACTTGATGATCAGTAAATAGCTGAGCAGTGAGTTAAAACACATACTGTCTAATGATACACAGGAGACATGCAATATCCGCCGTGTCGAACATCCACACAATAGATCATTACGAGGCATCTCTCGTGATGGGTTCTGGGAGGAGGCAAGATATTCAAGATAAGGATCAATTAGGGATGGAATGACAGAGTCACGCCAACGAGCCCATTGCCGTGCTCGCTTGCCACCAGCTTTCTGAGGGGACAACAGGGAACTCGATGGTGCAAACGACAGAGAAAACCCTGCATCACTATTGGTACTGGATGGATTGTCAACGGCAGTGTCCACCACATGTCCAGGATGCTTTGTGGCTCGAGACATGGAAGGAGTGGACAAGAAGGATGAACCTGACGACACAGCTTGACCATAAATCTTGTCATGGCCAATGTGAATCACAGGACGCGCGAGCGACTTCTTCTCCAGACGCCGATACTTGTGATAAACATCATTAGTGATTACAAAGGTGTTGGATGGTGGTTCAGATGTAGGCAATCCGCTGGGCTTCGCCGGGGAGCATGACTTTGACTTGCGTAGTACCTTCGGACGAGCAAACGACATGGTTAGTGGAGAAGGGGGAAATGCAAAATACAGACACATGCCTGCTACAACAACTGTCGGAAACCTCGTGGGCAAGTGGCGCAGAAGCCTTCTGGAACGCGGTGCACTGATCTGTCAAGGTTAGTCTCGCATGAAATACCACTCCGTCGGTTCAAATCATTGCAGGGTCCATCACAACAGATTACGGTATTGCATGAATACAGCACGATTATGTTATACAGGGACGCGCGGAACGGAAGGACGACGACCTAGAAACTGATATGACGTACGCAAATAGAAGTCCAGGAGCTCGCTCTCAGCGGCAATAAAGTTCTCCTCCATTCTCGGCATAGCTTGCTGAAGCGTCGAGGGAAATCCAGGCCATGATGACAGAACAATACGGAAGATCTCCACACAATCTCGACGGATCTTGAAGGTTTTCGAAACCAGATATTCTGGTTGCCGGGGGAGACGGTCATTGGTAACAGCAAGGAGTGAGCCAGTGTCGAAGACAGAGGCGACCATGTTATCACGACTCTCGAACTTCTCTGGAGTTGAGCGGCGATAGACAGTGAACTGCCGGTCCAACATCTGGAATTCGAACCGGAAACACAACTCGTTGACCTCCCAAACGATCTGTCCCAAGAGCTCGGGAGACACGCCTGGAAGTCGCTCGATCGGGACGGACTCCTCATGGAAGTGGAGCACTTCAGGCACCTCTCGTTGCAGGGTTTGAAAGAGAGAACCCTTGGCACCTAGGAAATCCAGCGCAGCCTGTCGCTGATCTTGACTCTTCTTTGCAGCGCGTGATGCCTTACTCGACGTGGAGGGCTGTGAGGCAGCATCATCCTGGAACGGTGGTGGCAGTAACCAATCCAATTGCCTGTAACTTGCATAGGCATGGGCCGCGTGATCCTTCTCCTTGATGAACTGCGGCAGACCATTCAGAATCTCTCTCCAATTCTTCGCCGATGGAGGCCGGACATGTCCTAGTGCAACAGCCCGTATCCACTGATGCCGAATGATGAGCCAATTCGAGAGATACCGGTTCCGACGATCGCCACCCTGGACCCTGGCAAAGAGGAATGGGTCGGGAAAAGGGAAGCCATTCCAAAGCGGATTGGCATTGGCAACCGGGCTCCCATGATCCACGCGAGATAGGGCTGCATCCCAGACAAGGTCAATCTTCGGCAATAGATTGGACACTGGCTCGTCCCACGACAGGTGAAGGCTGCTAGTTGCAGCAGGGCGATGAGATCCATCTAAGAAGTTCACGACATGAGTGGAATATGGTTGTTACATAGAGACAATACTTACATGGGCTGCGAGATTGCTCCAACCTCGTTATCCGCGCAGCCAAAGATGGTGTGACAGCCTTTCCGACATCGCTGACTACCCGCTCGGAAATCTGCGCTATCACGTCGGCAGACATGGATTCCACGACACGCTTAGTTTCGCGACGAGTGTGAAAAAGTGGCTCTTCTTGGACGAGCTGGATGGCTGGAAGGGATGAAGGATTGGCCACACCGACGGGGAGAATGGCTGAGCGAGTCTTCCAATCGGCCAAAGATTCCTCTTGCAAGGTAGGACCGTGCCCGGATATGTTGACAAAGCCAACTGGACGACACAGATGAGCGCGAGCCTGCCCAGGGAAACCAGTGTGAATGGCGGGGTGAGGATTTACGTCGAAGATTCGTGTTTCGATGGCTGGATCCCACCACATTGACGTAACAGATCCAACTCGAATGTCTCGCGGCACTTGGTCACGGCTACGAATGTGCCAGACAGGCACCCCCGCTTGCCACAGGGCTATCGCAACTTTGGTCTCGTTCGTGAACGCGCCGATCCAGTTACAGTTGACGTCACAGTGATCTCCATCCCGCACGAGATCCGGTCTGTCCTTCACGTCGAAGTCGAATTTCACCTTAGCATAGAGATCGAGACAACAACACTGGAAATCTGCCAAGACGACAGAGATGTCGCCGCGAACCATGGGGATTTGCTGGGTTGTAAGAAGATTCCGACGCATCGCCTGAACAAGTGTGTTGACAACGTCGCTGGAACGACCTCGGCGTTTGGCATGGGCGTCGGCTCGGCCCATGAGATACGCCTCGCAACGCTGCATGGTTTCGATGATATAAGGTTTCAGACGCCCGATGCAGGGATTGTCGGCATGCTCCGGAGCGAGATCCTTCGCTGAGACATTGTGCCACAAGACCCATTGATCGGCTTCCAGGTCCTTGTCGTCAATAGTTCCTGCGCATGACTCAGAATTGAAAGCAGCTCCTCCTCAGCAACGACGTACCTTTCAGCGGAATCACGCAAGACCACGGATAGTCTTTTGAGAATGTTTGAGGCGTCTGAAATGGGTCGATGTACCCCCAGCGACCATCCTGACGAGGACGCAAAACCGCCTGCCCGAAGATGCAGGCCGGAATACAATCCATATTTGGTGAGGAGATGACATAGCCGTCGCAGACAGTTAAACAGACGGCATCGAAGGAGTTGTATTTGCCTTCACGACGCGTCAGAGGTCATCAGAACGTCCGGAAATTCGAACTTACCATTTGGAGGAGGTCTTGAAGGAAATTGTTTCGCAACTTCTTCACGCGAGAGTTCTTTCGGGATGTCGAAGTCAACTACGCTGGTAGGAGGTGGTCCAGGCATCTACCGTATTCCCTGAGCACCCGACTTGCATAACAGAACGCGCATACCTTCGACAATGGTGCGATGGTCGATGAAGAACAGCACAGAGGTTAATGACGACGTCGTCACCAACAATCCTCCAACGAAACGCTTCGTTGTCGGGCACAGTTCAAACGACACGCGTCGTTGAAATCCAAATAGCCAACACGCGTTGGTCACTTGGTCGTGATGGGGGAAGGATTACAAGAGAGGACAGACGATTAACGTTCAACTCGTGGTTTAAACTCCGCTGCAACATCGTGCGCACGTGCCCCTGGAAACTCCGCTTTGTTTGTGGCTGACTCAGATCACGCGCCAGCCGCATTAAGACAAGCCCAATTGGGACGCACAATGTGCTACTACATAGTACTTACTCAGTAGGTGCAAACAATTATTAGTTTAAGTGGAATCCAGATCCATTCGCCAAACTCCCGCCCTCGAACTCCATACTATACTATTTCACGGGCCGGGTTAGTCGTTCAGATCGGTACTACTGTACATTAGACTCGATCTACAGTAGTACCTGTACAACCTTACAATGTAGACGGTGACGTCGCGACTCGCGAGCGTAATTCCAGTCTGATTTGCCAAACCTGGCATGGCAACACGCGTCACGATCCAGATCTGAGTCACACATTGGTTTAACCTTTTTGGTAGTACCAATAATGCCGCCGGTTCGTTTGCTTCCGTTCCGTTTCGGACCGTTTCAAAATTCCGACGCTCAGGCTGCCATTTTGGCTTCGAATACTCTCTGTCACTACTGTCACTACTACTAGAGTCTCTCGCCGCTTCACTGTATATGCGACTACGTAGTATAGGTGGCTACTATGATCAGCGTAACGCTGCCGTTTCAAACTCATCGTGTTGAAACCGTGGGAACTCAACGAATCGGAAGGCCGAGTTGCCTCCGATCGCGTAGGCTGGGTGTGACGTTGCCGTTTGACGTGACACCTTCGTAGACCGCATCCTTGAGCTGTGATTGGAGGGCGGGTCGGCGCAAAAGGGAATTAAGGGTCCTGCCAAACAAGAACGAGCGAAGGCTATCCAATCGAACTCCGCCGATCAGAAATCTGATCGGCGGGATGAAACTTTATATTAAGCGAGATTTGAGAACTTGAAGGAGTGGGTCTAGAACTTACACGCGGTTCGCTCTACCCTATTTTGGGTGAACCTCACATTTGGGAAGCAGCGAACTGCGGGCAAATGGCAAACAAAGTTAAACACTGGTTCGCCACACGTGCTTTCCGATTCACGTTGTTTCTGACCCCCACGTTCACGTTCCTAACCCTCCTTCCCTTCGTTTTGTTCTTCACCGTCGTCGCTTTGCCCTACCTGCTGGTTTTTGAGTGTGCACCGCGTGGTGTACGTGACACGGGCAGCGCGTGCTGTCTGTTCTTAGGATCCTCAACGCGCTGTTGAGCATTCTACTACCCAACTTCCAACGCGTGTTGGGAATTGTTATCGTGTCCCGGACACAACCTTCGAAGACGAGAAAGGTGCGTCGTTCGATGAATCGTCTATCGTGGCTGACCAATACTTCTTCCGACCCGGTTTACGATACCTGTGGCTAGTTCCTTTCGCGCGTGCAAGTACTCGAAATCCACGCGGTCCCGACGAGTAAGTCATACCATCACCCACGGGGCATCGCTCCCACTGACTCATGGGCCTGTTATTAATGTGGACATCGCACAGTATGGCCACCAGAAGGTCATCTCGGACGAAGAAGCCAACTCGTGCGTCAAAATTTCAATATATATAGGACTTTTCGCTCAATCGATAGTAGTTAAAGGAGCGGGTCTACACCCGGCCGCGCCTGAGGGTGAGCATTCCTGCAACTCAGAATGAGATTGGTTTGCTTATGTGCAATGCAGACGAAGATGTTGCTCCGATACGAATTGGACCTCCTAGAGGTGTGAATAAAACTGGTAAATGTTTGACATTAAAAGTTGTCTGCGTACGGCTAACAATTATGACTTTTGAAAGAGATCACGGAGCCCGCCAACCCGAAAGAGATTGCGCGCAGGAAGAATAAACGCGCAACTACCAGACCTATCCCAAGTCGTAAGTTTATTTTTCTTTGCCTAGTGTGGCGATCGAACATATTCCTTAGAAAACCCTGCTCCCATGAATGCTGCCGATTCAGCGAAAGATGCAGCGGAAGGCGAACACGATGTACTCAATTCTGGCGTGCGACATGCTTCATTACCGCCATTTCAATCCGTAGAGACCAGTCAGGCTGTCGTTGAGTCACGACGATGGAACTCGCCCGATTCAGATGACCGGCAAGCGGCCATGTTGGTCGCTGCCGAGATTACTCGACCACAGAGCACTTCGACGGGCGAGTTTGTAGATCAACTGGAAGATGATGAAGGGACCATGGAAGTGCGACCGGATCATTCCATCTCAACAGTGCAACTCGATCATACGAATCCACCACCTCTCCACTCGGTACCTGACGATCAGCTTCCACCTTCATCACCCTCTCAATCCTCTGAGGCATCACTACCGGCACCAAGACGATTCACCCGTGCGGAGAAGGGAAAACAAGTCAGCCGTCACTCGGATAACGATGAAGATGGTAAGGATGAGGAGGAAAAGGAAGCCGAGGATTATGGGGATGAAGAAGACCAGGATTACGAGGACGAAGAAGGCAAGGATTGTGAGGATGAGCAAGGTGGCGATGAAGATAACCAGGATTTTCTACTGGATGAAAAGATCAGGGATGAATGGGAGATGTGCCGTGGGCCACTTATGGCGGCCCACAAAGTTCGATGCCAAGAGTTTGGTGCGAAGGTTATGGCAGATGCTCAAGCCTTGGCGAAGGAGCTCAAGAAGCCGACTCGCAATATCCTTTTGCAGGCTGGGCTGCTGACCCGCAGTAGTCGCAGTCCCACTTTAGCCAACGAGTATCGCTGCTGGCATGCAGCTGAACATCCGAAGGAACCTGATGGTGAGTCAGGCAATATACATATTTCTTTATCCTTGGTTAATATTTTTTTGCTAGAATCAATGGTGTCGTGGCGTGAGCATGTCAAACAGGACTATGAAATGTGGAAGGCAGAGCAATGGGACCTGGCTGATGAACAACAACGGAAGGTCCTCCGTGCGGGCCTACGCCCACATGTTGATGGTGATTTAGTCAGTCAGTCAGCCTCCCGACGAGTCAGAGCTGCATCGAAACAGTTCTCAGGACTGGTAAGATTGCCCAATTTCATTATGTTGTGTTGGTACTTATTTCTTTGATAGGCAGAAGCTTACAGCAATGTTGAGGATATTGAGATTGTGGGTGCAGTAGTGTACACTGGGACTGATGAACGTGGTCGAACTGCCTCCTCGTTGTTTGGAGGCTCGCAGCGGGTGCGCATTGTACTCGAGAATGCAGGAGTACCTATTCGGACATTCCTTGATACATTAGAAACCTGCTTGAAGTATTTATCTCATTGGTTGTCAACAGAATTATGAGCTGACCTGAGGCTTAGGGCTACCAGATTATCCCAACAAGGCCTTCGCTCAGCCATGCTGCAGCTATTTGCTGGAATGGATGGGGAGAAACGCATCCAGCTTGATGTGATTGAACCCAATTCGTTGAGTCGTGATGCAGCCCGATCAATGCTGAGTAGCATCCTGTGTGCGAAACTTGGTCAGTCATTTAGCACTTGATTTAACCTGAATGCTAACTGTTATGTTCTAGCTCCTTTCTTAGGTCGAACAAAGATTCATTTGAAGAAGGACACCTTCCCTTGGACTCGCTGGCTTGCTACTGCATGGGAGGCTCAAGTCTGTCTTGTCAATTGGGTGGATGAGCTCTCTGCTCCTGGCCCAAACTTCCAATCTCGCTCTCTTCAAGTGAGCACTCTGAGGTCATTCATATCACAATATGTTAGGAATAGCAAGGCAGGTCAGAAGGTAGTGGGTGAGGTAGACATTGTTGCATGGAGTGATGGTAAGTGACATTGACCAAGTATGATGTTGCTCTACTGAAGGTCTTGTAGTTCAGATGTCATTGGATGATTATGATATAGCAAAGGCTAAGATTCCACTGGTTACATCTGTGAAAGGAAAGGTTCTTTATCAGTTGGGTGATTGTAGGGAATGGGTTATGCGAAATCGAAAGAAGCGCAAGCGTGACCCACATGAGCCCAAGGTGGGCTCTTCCCATCATGTGGACCAAGCTGAGCACTTGGATGATGATAGTGATGAGGCCCCTCCTAATCCTCCTATGCATCCTCAACACCACAAGCGTCATCATCGTACAATTGTTGACAGTGATGAAGATGAAAATGATGATCCTCCTGCTGTAGTGCCTTGGGTGTTGCCTCCACAACTGGAGTTAGTTCCAGAGTCTGTCCCTGCTGATCTCCCAGTGAAGACACTACATCAAAGGCGATCTGCTGTCTCTAATCAGCCCTCATCTCATCCCCAAGGTCCAGCTCATCAGACTGGTAAGTACATTTTTGTCTTGTTGTTACCTCATTCTCACTTGGGGATTAAGGACAAGGCCCTCATATGACTGGTCATGCCCAAGGAGTGCCAAGGGCACACTCCCATCAGCATCCTGCTTATGATGTTGCTGGTTACTACCCTCCTGTTGCTGGTGGGGTTGGAGGTTCTGGTGGTCCCTATCATGGGCCTATGTACCCAAATTTCTATCCCCCACCATATTACAATGGTCCTCCCATGGGGTATCAATATCCACAGCACATGGTCCAGGGGGGGGACCATCATAGGACTGGTCGAAGAGGTAGGAGAGATGTGTATCATGGAAAATATAATGGTGAATTGGTAGATGGTGACATTTCATTGGATGAGTGAAGTTGTGGTCTGTAATATCATTAATTGTAGAAAACATATGTCCTGTACTTGCTGATACATTTCTGATTGTGCTTGGATGTCCACAATGTGGCTTGTAAATTGTAATAGATATAGTGCTCCTGTTAATGTACATACTGGGTTGGTGATACTGATAGCCTGTATCTTTCATAAGAATATCCTTCAGGTATGTCCATTTTTACTAGTTAGAGGGGCATCCTCTGTTATTCATTGGGATACACTCTACTGGCCAGAGGGATGTCCCTCCAAGTCAAAGGGTTGCCCTCTCCTGGTTAGATGAATTCCCTTTCATATGAAAGGATGCCCTCTCCCTGTGGCAGGGATACTCTCCTCTCATCAGAGGGATGCCCTCTGCCTATGCAAGGGACACCTGCTGCCTGTGTGAGGGATGCCCTCTGTGTCTGAGGGACACCCTCTCTGTGGGCAAGGGACACCCTCTGCCTCCAAGGGATGCCCTCTCTCTGTGCAAGGGATGCCCTCTCCCTGTGCAAGGGTTGCCCTCTGCCTCCAAGGGATGCCCTCTGTGTCTGAGGGACACCCTCTGCCTGTATGAGGGATGCCCTCTCCCAGTGCAAGGGACACCCTCTGCCTGTGTGGGGGATGCCCTCTGCCTTCAAGGGATGCCCTCTGTGTCTGAGGGATGCCCTCTTCCAGTGTAAGGGACACCCTTGGCCTGTGTGGGGGATGCCCTCTGCCTCCAAGGGACACCCTCTGTGTCTGAGGGATGCCCTGTGTCTGTGTAAGGGATGCCCTCTGCCTCCAAGGGATACCCTCTGTGTCTGAGGGACACCCTCTCCCTGTGCAAGGGATGCCCTCTGTGTCTGAGGGATGCCCTCTCCCTGTGCAAGGGACACCCTCTGCCTGTGTGGGGGATGCCCTCTGCCTCCAAGGGATGCCCTCTGTGTCTGAGGGATGCCCTCTCCCTGTGCAAGGAACGCCCTCTGCCTGTGTGGGGGATGCCCTCTGCATCCAAGGGACACCCTCTGTGTCTGAGGGACACCCTCTCCTTGTATGAGGGATGCCCTGTGTCTGTGCAAGGGATGCCCTCTGTGTCTGAGGGACACCCTCTGCCAGTGTGAGGGATGTCCTCTCCCTGTCCAAGGGACACCCTCTACCTGTGTGGGGGATGCCCTCTGCCTCCAAGGGATGCCCTCTGTGTCTGAGGGACACCCTCTCCCTGTGTGAGGGATGCCCTGTGCCTTTCCAAGGGACACCCTCTGCCTGTGTGGGGATGCCCTCTGCCTCCAAGGGACACCCTCTGTGTTTGAGGGACATCCTCTGCCTGTGTGAGGGATGCCCTGTGCCTGCGCAAGGGACGCCCTCTCCCTGTGAGGGATTCCCTCTACTTCGGAGGGACACCCTCTCCATGTGCAAGGGATGCCCTCTCCCTATGTGAGGGACACCCTCTCTCTTTGCA
>QGOI01000602.1:0-23710 GCA_003313885.1 Boletus sp. MG55 | reverse complement strand
CCCTCTCCCTCTCCCTCTCCCTCTCCCTCTCCCACTCTCGTTCCCTTTCCCGTTCCCGCTCGTCGTAATTGTGTGAGGGTGGAAGCGGATGGGTAGAAGATGGGCGACTTCCCGGCATGCTACTCCCCCCAAGCTTCGCCTCATCCCTCTTCCAATGTGACTTGGACGAAGGGTTTGCAGACAGATTGATGATCTCCATTGTTTGTACCCCTGGTGGAGGGCCAGAGCCTTGGGGAAGCGGAGAAGCTCCCTCGGGACCTGACGAACTTGCACCGGATCCCGGCACAGTGGAATGGTGGTGTACGACGTGATGGTGGTGCCTGTGGTGGTGATGCTGCGCGACATGATGGTGGGGTGGTACGTGTGATGCACCAAGTTGGTGTTGGGTATGCGGGTGCTGATGTTGCCCGTGAGGATGGTGGTGTTGAGCGTGTTGAGAATGTTGGTGAGAATGAGACTGGTGTACGTGCACTGGGTGCGGCTGATGAGGAGGCTGGACAGGGTGTTGTTGCAGCTGGTGGGTATGCGAATGCGAGTGGGGATGTTGGTGCAAGTGACGGTGGGTGGGTGTGGGGACAATCGGTTGGACTTGAGATCTCTCTCTCTCCCTGTCGCGTTCATTCCTCTCGATCCGTTCCTTCTCTTCCCTACGCCGCGCATCCCCAACACCCCAATCCATACCTCCAGCAGGCTTGGAACCCCAAGCAGGATATCCGGGTCCCATGTTGGCGCCAAACTCCCTTTCCCTTTCCCGCTCTCGCATCTCTCTCTCGCGTTGCGCCGCCAAATCCCGGTCACGTGGGGTGAGCTCTCGCTCCCGCATTTCGCGATCGCGCTGGATCAACTCCCGTTCTCTGTCCCTCTGGAGCTCACGTTCTCGCTCCACGAAACCGGAAGGACGTTGGATTCGCGTTCCTCCAGGGCCAATGACCGGGGTACTCGCCGTGCCTCCAGGACCGATCACAATGCTTGTTCCACCTCCAGGACCATGGGAATACCCTGTCGAACCTGTTCCAATAGAAGGGGGTCCTTGAAACACGCCCATCGCCGGCTGCGAGAACGAGGGTCCATCAGTATTCGGGATGCCTGACCCTGGGATACCCCCAGGTCCAGCAATGGCGTTCTGTGTATTCTGTGACGGGGCGGAGGGCGGTGCAGGCGGTGCAAGTCCAGGTCCAGAACCACCAAGCACGAGTGGCGGTCCTCCGATTTGTGTGGCATTATTGCCAGGACCCGAATTTGATGGGTAGTTCTCCGCGGGACCTCCGATCCCGAGTCCGTTCACTCCCAACCCTGGAATTGGTGTGGGACCACCAAAGCCCATGGCAGCAGGACCGAACCCGGATGCGCCAACACCGATGCCCACCGGAACGCCCATAGGGGGACCAAATCCCATCCCGAACCCATATCCCATCCTCCGGTGCTGAAAGAGAAACTCGAGATCGGCTGCTATATCGTGGGGAGGGAGAGTTGGAAGGTCGGGGTAGGCCGTTGTTCCACCTACGTAGTCACAAATCAAGTCAATCTTACTGACACACATCTCACTAGTGGTTGGCATACTCAATCCATCGAGACCCGGGTACACGCCGAGACCTTTTGCATAGGATAACTTCTTGTTTGCTGCAAGATGCGAGAGGTGGGATGGTAGAGGGAAGGTGTTTGCAATTTGCCGGAGGGTCGGTGCGGGTGGGGGGTTGAGTATGGCATTGGGAATACGCCGAGCTAAAGACAGGTCAGTCGGCGAGGAGTGGCAAGGATTCACGTATACGGACCTCCCGGAGGCCTCTCGATTGTCCTCCTCTCTCTCTCAAGCTTGCGCCTCTTTCTGTTTGTTTCGGCGATCATCTCGGTCTGAACTTCGGTGTGAGCAATCTGTGAACGGTAAGAAAGGGTATCAGCAAGTGCATATATGCGCGCCAAAACAAAGGAAATTAAAGTCACGCTTGAACGTCAAAGATCCATAAGTATCTCGCTATATCTATACTCACATCCCAGCCTTCCCAACACCATGTCTCTGCTTCACGCCTCTTCCTCGTACCTGCCTCAATCTCGTATGTCCGCTTCTTTGACGCGAGCATCAAACGTTTGTCGCGTCGTTTCGTGAGTTCACTTTGTAGGTGGTGGAGCTCCGGATGGGTACCTGATACGATAGATATGGATAAGCTCAGCGTAGCGCGACAACGACGCGTACTGACCGTCCCAGACCAGAGCCTCCTCCCATGCCAAGCCTTCCATTTTTTCCACATAGACCCTCTCTCGCAACAGTGCAAACCTAAGTTCGATCGTTGCCAGGACATCGAGGGCCTCTGCTCTGTGGGCGGGCTGGAGATCGGGATCCTCGTCCTCGGGTTCCGGTTCCGGCTCCGGTTCCACGAGTGGAGTGGGAGAGGGGGGCTGCGAGGGCTCCTCCGGCTGCGCGTCTTCATCTTCGTCTCCGTCGGGTTCTACATCACCGTCTGGCGCGGGGTGGTGATCGTCGTCATCAAGACCGTCTGGATAATGGTCGACGTCTTCGTCCGGTGTGGCACGGGGCAGGATGTCTTCATCTGGAGGGGATACGGTTGGGTCCACCGATGCACGGATGGAAGGAGGGACTGATGGGTTGTCAGCGCCAAGGTCTATGGCGGAGGTGAAGGGAGGGGGTGTGTGTTTTATGTTTGTGTTGAGAGTGGGACGAGGGGGAGATTGTCGAAGGGAGGTAAGATCTTGGTCCTCGTCGTCCTCGTCGACGTCCATTCCATCCTCGTCGGACCCGGAAGAAAGACTGAGGCCGTCATCTCCGTTCCTGGCGTGGCCGTCAGCGTGGTCATCTTCTTCTTCGTCGGAGGTGGGGGCATGTGGGTCAAAGATCTTGTAACCCTGTTCCCATAAACTCTTGAGCATTATGTCATTCTGGTAGCGGCTTATCCTTGCGAGGGGCGGCCTGATACCGCGCTTGGATCGAGGCATTTTTGAGGCATCAAAGGGCATGGGGACGACGACCTTTTTCTTGGGGGGCCTGCGGGAGCGAGGGATGGACATATTCTGGGGTTGTGGTTGTTTGCGGTCGAGGGGACGATCTTTGCGTGGATCAGGCTCTTCGCCCTCTTCCTCCTCCATGGCGCAGGGAGGGGTGGGGAGTTCTTCTTCCTCTTCCTCCTCGGCATCTGGGGTAGCGCTGTGAGACTTTGATTTTTCGGGAGGGAGAGTACCAGGGTCTGAATCAAGGTCAAGGGGACGACTGGGACCAGCTTTGGGTGTCGTAGTGGCGGGGGTGGAGAGACCATGGGCGGGGGTGGGGGTGGAAGATGGAGAGCCGGTGGCTCCGTTCTTGTACGCCCAGCCCCACATGGGAGCGGGCACGAGACCGCCGCGTTTCTTGCGCTTGCTGGAGGAGGGTGCGCTGGCGGTCCTGGATGAGTAGGTGTTGGGGGGACGGGATTTCCTGGCGAGATACGGGCGCTGTCTCTGAGCAGGGTTGGCGGAGGGGGTGGAGGCAGTCTTGTGGGAGTGGGATGTGGGGTGCTGGTCGTCGTCGTTGTCTGTGAGGGAGGGATTTGTGTCGTTTGCGATCTTTGTGTCGTGGTCGTCGTCGGTGAGCTCGGAGAGCTCGGACTCGTCGATGGGGTTTGGCGGGGGGGACGGGGAGGGGGAGGAGAGGGAGCCGAGGGGAGAGACGGAGTGGGACATGGGGGGACGCGAAGAGAGACGACGGTGAGCGAGTGCTCGAGCACGCGTGCGACGGCGAGGAGGCGATCGAAGTCGTGTCCAAAACGGGAAAAAAAGCAGTTGGACCGTGCGTCACAGGCTCACAGTTCACGTGACTAATCATTAATAAAATTTATCAGGGGTTAATTTCCTTTTTTAGACATTTTGAGGATGAACGTCAATCTGGACGTGCTCGAGCTCATTTTCGCGCAGCTCGACGGGTCCGATCTCGTCGCCTCTGCTCAAGTCAGTCGCGCCTTTCTCGCAGGTGCCATCCCCTCGCTCTACGCCCGCATCGAATACACGACTCGCCATGCGAAACACGACCAACACCTCATCTCCCCCTTCGCCACCATCGCCGCCCACGACCACCTCGGCGTGCACGTAAAGCGCATCGCAGTGCACGCAGCACCCGCCTTCCAGCCCTCCTCCAACCAGGTCAGCCCTGCCTTTTTGAATGACCTCGCACACGCCCTTTGCACAGCGACAAACATCCGCAGCTTTGTCTGCACCGTAAACATCCTCCCCCCTCTCCTCCCCTCGCTCCTCGACAAGCATAGGCTCTCCCACTTGAGAATACGTGCATCCCTCGGATCCAGGCAGGTCGCCCTCATCCAGGAACGCACCGGTCTACAGAGCCTCTCCCTCGATTTCCCCTCCTGGAACGTCATCGACGTCTTGCCAAAGTGGACGGTTGGCATGCAAAGGACACTCGCTCATCTCACCCTATTCGTACGTGCCAACGTCTCCATACACCCCACAACGCTCACTCGCACCAGATGTCCCAGGACATGGATGCCACCATGCTCAATACCACCCTTGCTCAATTGCCCCGTCTCCGTGGTCTGCACGTGATCAGTTGCCCGAGGATAACTCACATCATCGTCCTCAAAGCCCTCTCCCATACCCCTGATCTCCGCGAGTTGTCCCTCACCGTATTTGTAAGCCTCTCCCTCCCCGAACCCATCCCATCCACTTACTCTCCCATCAGCCATCTCAAGAGAACGTACTTCCTCCCCTTAATTTCTTTGTTCCTCCCCTTACACACCTGTCCATCGATATCCGTTCCTCCTATCCCGGCCTTCAATCACTCATCGCCCGCATCATCTCTCGCCTTTCCCCAAGAGACGCCCTCGCCATATGCGGCGGTTGGATCGGCGAGATAAAAGGCTCCTCCGATCGCAATGACCCACCACAGGATCCTGGCCCTGCCAACCCTCCCGGCGCTGCAGCCGGGGGTGGAGCCGGAGGTGCCCAAAATTTTCATGTCTGGCAGAGTCACGCACATCTACATGGCCCCATGCCCGCTCATGGACATGGACACGGACACGGACATGGACACGACCAAGCCAACGATCTACCGCTCCTCACCCCTCCAAATCCACATCACGGAAACCCCAATCCAAACCAAAACGTAGGCGCACCTCCACCCAACCCAGGCAACCAACTTCCCCTCCCCAACTTTATGGGGTTTCCCTTTCCATTGCCCCTTGGTATCCCAAATGGTAACAACAACCTACCTGGCGCAGATCCCGCAGATCCACCCAATCTGGATCTTAACCCCGACCCGAATTTGCCTTCATTCATCTCCTCGTTCCCCTCCACACTCTCCGTCCTCCATCTTCCCCAGATTTCCCCTGCTGGACTCAAAGAGGTCTTGGACCGCTGCGAAGGTATCCAACTGTTGGGCGTCGTCATAGGGAACGCCTTCGCGACCCTAGCCTCAATCAAGGCCAGTAGATCACCTGGCCGATTGACCAGTCGAGTCAAATCACACACCTTGAAAACGGCGGGGGTAAGACCCGAGATCAACGCGCTGGCCAGTATCCTCTCGCGCGCAAGAGTGCTGCGAGAGTTGATCATCGACACCAGCAGCACAGACCTCTCCGGGAGCGCCACCCGCCCGGGTTCAGACACCAGGTCAGGCGGATCTCATGTCGCGTTGCTCACGCACGTCTCTGTCCGCTTGCTCATGCAGGAGTCGCCGCTCTTGAGACGGATCGTCGGCGAGGGTCGCGTATGGGAGGTGCGTTTTTCGTCTCGTTGGCTGTCGTCGTCGCTCACGGCGAACGCGCCTCGTTCGGTCTAGTCATCTACGCCTATCCCGTCGTCGCCTGTGCCTTTCCCGCGCTACCTCGGCATCGAGCTCAAGCTCACCAAGGCCCGCTATGGTCCTGGCACGGGCAACAACCATGCTCATGGCCCACCTGGCTTTGGAACGCACGGGGGTGGGTATGGCCAAGTGGAAGCGAGCAACGATCATTGGTTCTGGTTGACGGAAAGCGCGAGTGGGGGCAAGGTTTACAGTGGGTTCTAAGTCGAAATGTGTGGGGAGGATCAAGGAAATGTCGTCTCGCTCTTGACCCTGTACAATACTTATGTATACGTCTAGTCTAGTGGCACACGAAAATTGCTGGCCGAACGCTTATAATTGTATCCCTTGGAATGCGGAGGCAGCGGTCCTCATGAACGTCGTGATATTGGAGAGATGGAGCGATTATGTACCTACATAATACATGAAAGACGTCGAACATGGTATATTAGAAGCGTGCAAATCGTAACGACGAGATATCGCGATCAGAGCGACGATCAGAAGACGAAGGAGCATGAAATAAAGTACATATCGAACTCTGGCACTCGAGACACCAAATGCATCAGCGTTGTCTGGTGGCTTATACGCCCTTTCCGGCAGCCGCCTCAGCCGCCTCTCTCGCAGCCGCCGCCCAGTCCGCCTCCCGGATCCCAAACTCGACCGGCAGGACCGTAAACTGGAAGTGGAGGAACGTCAGCCCAAACGGCTTGCGAACGCGCGATTCCCACCCCTCCGGAAGACGCTCTTCCAAAAGCACCGTCCGAAGGTCGTTCACCCGTCCACCAAAAATGGTCAGCATCGTCGACGAACTAGACCAGCGCGAAAAAAAGGAAAAAGCCGACACGTCAATCCTTTCGATCGACGACACGGACGGACCATGAGAGGACGTACTTGGAGCTTCCAAAGATCTTGTGAAAGAGGGAGAGGGTATAGTCCTTGTTGGTCGCCTTGGCCACCGCGCGACGTTTGCCCGAAATGCCAGACATGTCTTTCGTCGTGAGGAGCGGGTTTCCATCGACGTCCTTGCCGGTGGCGACCGAGAGGAGGTCCTCGATGAATTCCACGTGCTTGCCGGCTTGGTTGGCTTGCAGTGCCGTGTCCAGTCCTAAGTGCGCGTCAGCGATTCAGTCGTCGTCGCTCGGAGAGCACGTCAACACCGATGCTCGTACGTACGGGTGAGGGAAGCGTCATGTTCGATGCCGTTGTGCAAGTCGAGCTCCTCCAAATCAAACGTGTCCTTGCTATAGTTTTTCTTCAACATGCGGGCAGCATAGTGTGGCACAAAGGAGCAAAACGAGGGGCTAAAGTTGTAGGTCGTGCGAATCTGGTGATTGAGCTCGGTGAACTTGATATCTCGTCCGCTGCGCGAGAGGATGCCTGAAAGGGGACCGAAGAAGAATGCATGAAAAAACAAGTCGGTGAACCGGGTTGTACGACGGTCGTGGTCAACGTGCAGACGTACCGTGGTTGGCCATCGCGTTGAGCGCTGGGCAAGAACACCGACTGTCGCCCTCTCGCGGTTCCCTGTATTCAGGCCAGTATCCGCCATAGCCTGGGTGACCTTCGGGTGTCACTTTTCCAACAGGTCGGCTGAACAGCACGACATTGGCTAGCGTCAATAAGACGTCCCAGGACACCACACCTGCATCGTAAAACACATTAGAAATAGAGTCCAGAATGCCCATTGAGTACGTTGAGTGGGGCAAAAATAGAGCCGAAAGCAAGAGAGATGAGGAAACTGCGCCAGACAGGGAACCGAGTAACGCCTTGAGGCCATTCTGATATAGCCACGGGGCAGCCAGGGTGTGTCACAGATGTCACAAACATCCTTTTGCAAACTCATTCTGGAAATGAGTGTGGTGTGATCTAGATAAAAGAGCCTGTCACGTAAGTGAGCAGCGCTAGCGAGTCCAAGATCAGGCTATCCCGGGTGTTCAGGTGCCCGAAATTTGACAACGGTTCGGAGTGGGCGGCGGAAAACCGGGGGGGTTCAAGTTCTGAGAGCATTGCTGCCAGAAAGTCTCACGGTGATTATTGCGCTCGATCAAAGTATGGAGCGCAGTGCCTGATATGCATTCGCCATGTCATCTTGGTTGGGGTGAGCGGTTGTACACGATTCGAGTCAATTGTCCTGACTTCTGGATGAGCGACTATCGTACGAGGTGCCGAGTCGGTCCTCTGAGTCTTGCTGATAACCGGCCTAATGGAGCGGTGGCCAAGCGGGCTCGTCCCGAGTTCGCTTCCGCGGAGTTGATTGGGGCTTAGGGCCTGACGCCCGGAACCTTTTGAGATTGCGCCCATTTAAATAAAGCCGGGAAGACAGAGCAGCGGTCTGGGCATAGATAGGAGGATTTCGGAACGTAATTAAACGGAATCCACTCAACTTGTTGGATATGGGAAGCCAGAAGGCTAGCGGACTATCGCTCCAAGATTTCAAAAAACGCTGAACGCGTGTAACAGAACAACGATGAACCACGTCATATTGAGAGCTCGGGGATAGAACGATCTCATCGCATGCAGAGATCCTGGTCGAGAATGATCATGCGCGGGTAACTGAACTCTCAGCAATCTGGAGCTGTGAGCCAGGTGGCGAGGTACATAAGGCTGTTGAGTGGTTGTTCGTGAGCGCTGGTTGGTGGGCGCAAGCCCAAAACAGGCTCCTTTTCCTTCGGGCCACCGCGGGGCCGGCCCGATCGAGCGTCTCGGCTTAGCAACCCGGTTTAACCTGCATGACATCACTTCTCAATACACCGAGGTCACTAGTACTTGAATTTCTTCGTTGAACAAGCTACAGTAGCTATGCTACAAACAAACGTTGAACTGCCTCTTTACTAATCGATCGTCAACGCGGTCGCGCAGAGGCCTACCTTGCTTTCTTATGAAGTTCTGAACTTGTCTCCTGGTCGCCAGTGGTTGACGACAATGACGGGGACTTTTTGAAATAGCCGATTAGGAGTCGCTGGGTCACCAAGATAAATCATTATGCACGCGTAGGTGTCCATGCCGTGGGATACTATCCAGATCATATTGACTCTGACTGAACGTTGAACGTTGAACGTCGACATTTGACAGGTGCCCGCGATTCCTGGGGATGTTGATGGCGAGGGAACGTGAGTTGGCGGGTCGAAAGATCGTCACGAGCTTTCATCAAATCTTTTAGAGTCTTCCTATGCAGCCTCGAGGTAACACGAGCATGACTCTCCATCCTTCTTTGAGTGGTTTACTGACAGCATCATAACAGCACGAATGAGTTATTCTTGGAGTACGTACAAACGATGTCAGACGACCTCCCTGGTTGAATTCTCTGACTCACAGGACGTATGGTTTATTAGCTTCATGGTTGGACAGATCCTCCCCCAACGCAGGTTGCATCTTGATTTATCTGCTCCGTCTTCACGCTGCTCACGTCAAGCAATCCACGATACAAACGTGTTTATGCTTGCCTTCCAAGGCGAATTTTGTTTCCATCTTCCCCGCCGTTACACCTTGGGTTAATTCTCCTGTCTCCTGAAAACATATGCGAACAGTGGTGACGTCAAATTGCATCACGATCGTAACATTTCTTTTAACTTTAACTATAACTCTCACCACAACTGCCATAATATTCTAGTGAATCCACAGCTGCATGACCTCGCCTTGCAGGAAACAAAAAGGGCTACTCACCACTAACCGAACCTCGCCCCTCTGCACGTGGTATGCGAGCATTTTTGCTTTCAAGTAATCTCCAAAGTTACCCACAAGGGATATGGAAGAAAATCGCAGAGCGTGTGCTAGGGAACATTGGCGAGATTTAAATGCAAGAGTGGGAATTGTCACACCTTTGAGATCTGATTGCAACTTCTCATCCTGGTGGAACTGGTGATGAATGCGACTACACTGATGCTTATCGCCGCACAGTGCACACGTTGACCCACGATTGAATCCCATACAGAGCACCGAGTGTTCGTACGCTTATCAACGATATTCATATCAGCCTCATGCGATAAGCTGCTTGTGACCAGAATGAGTGATTTTTCAATGAGATCTAGCGACTTGAAGCAGGAATGTGTAGCCTGAGGGCAATATAATTACACGAGCACATGTCTATTGTGTGAGTTCTGGAAATCTGCAGAATGGCAACACGGAATACATACGACAGTCTACATACCAGGGAAATGGATAAAGTAGTCCTGCACGACCTAGGCAGTGGTATCATGCAACGCTGAGTGAAAATCCACCTTCCAGAGGTTGTGGCCCAGGTATGCTGGACGGACGTGGCGTTCAGGAAACGTCACACATCTATATGTGTTTTGATACATCTATCAACCAACCATCAGAGACCAGACTCGTAAATCGATCGGGTTACTAACCTTGTTCCGATAGATTTTGACGATGAAAAGTGATAGGTAAGATGGGTATCGATGTCATGGAGATCTGACATTGTTACGTTGAAGAAGATCCAGGTTATCCTTGAGTGCGATCCAGCCAAACGCGCTGGATAAAAGAAGAGCTAAGGAGATATATGTGAAGGAATACCCCTAGTGAATCAAGGTGATCAGAGAGGGCCGAATAAAAGGGCCATACTATTACACACCTCATCCCGAGATGTTGGGTATCGGTAACGAGTGACGCGGGACGGCCCATCAAATAGCTGGTAAAGGGGCTCTGGTTTTGATATGAAGGCACTATATGATACGGCAGAAGGCCCATGATCTCTTAGAGAAGGGGTTGAATTTTCACGTTGCAGACGGCGTCTTTCTAGGGTCGACGGTGACATGTGTGGAGGGCAGGCGGGACCGTCGAAGGTGACAGGAGGGGGAAGCGACCACGGCAAACCTAAGGCATCATTATATATGCTTTCCGAATGCAAAGGTCCCGCCCTCAGTGTCAAACGCGCGGTAGAGGGGGTGTTGAATACTGTCAATCGTTCGCTGGGGGTGGTCCTCTCTCGAAGCTTCACCGGGGCGTCGAATATGTCGAATATCTCTGGAACCTTGGGGGACTCGAATCGCTTAGTTGAAAGGGCAGCAGAAGGCAGGACGGCCGAATGGCTGATGGAAACAGAGAGGAATTTACGAGGAATGACGTCAATGAGAGCGCCAGTGGCCAGACGGTGTAATGAGGCCATCGCGAATAGCATCCATTCCAGCTAGAAGTCAAATGGGACTAGCTGACAATTTATATGGTTGCGACCACTAATATCCTGCTAAGCGCGCTCCACGAGGGACAAAATGCATTGAGAACGTCGCGGATTAGATCGACATGGATATCGGCAATGGAGCGGCCATAACCTAACTGCGGACAAGTTCTGAGTTGGGGTGGTATTATCCTTTCGATAATTCAGTGGACATGAGGAATATGTGAATATAACGCGATATTTTGTACTCACCGACCACAAGCTCGACAACTTCTGTGTGGATTTCGGCACCCCTAAGCAGGAAGAACCAATGAATGGTCGTCCAATTTGGTTATGAATGTGGCAAAAAAGCTGTAAGCATGGTGCAAATGGGCCGCATAAACGCCACAAGACGAAGGGCAGCCCAATAACTATCCTGAGTAATAGGTAAACTTGTTCAACTCTTCCTGGATGAAGTCTATCTGCATCGTGATATTCGGTCGAGCAATCATCGAGTCGGGCTTGAGGTGGTGGTCATGGCCTACAAGCAGGAGAAGGGCTGCTTGCCTCGTGGCATTGAAATCCATCTTTGGATTCTCGTAGTTCCACGGTTGTGATTGAACATCCAGCACTCAGTACAAGTCCGAGTCAGTACTCAGTACTCAGTCCCCAGGAGACGCCAAGATCAGACTAAATCACCTAGACTTTACGAATCGTGTGTTGTTCAGGAAAAGCCAAAGGCTTGCCCCAAGTGCTGAGCGCTGAGCGCTGATCGGAAGGCTCGCCAAGTAATAGTACTACGGCCCGGGACAGCGGGTCTCTGCCGCAATCACAAGAGCTTCGGACTCGGTTGTTGCACAGCCTGAGAGAAGTTCATGATTATGTGATAAAGTGATCCGGGGTCCGACAACGCGAGCGACACAAGTTGAAGATCGGAGTCGGTGGCACCAAGCGTGTATTTCAAGTTGTAATGGCAATGCAAGCATCTCGGCAAACCGGTATTTCGGAGGCTTGCACCGCCAGCAACTGCTGGTGGCATGACAGGCAATACTTGCTCCACGAGGAAGCCATCATCCGATGCTGCGTGCGTGATGCATAGAACTTCGAGCCTTCAATTTCTCGGAAGCGAACTTTGCCACAGAGCGCTTCATCCGACATGTCGTTGAGCCGCCGCCGCACGGGCTCGACGGTGAAGAGCATCCGCTGGTAAGTAGATCAGGTTTCGACCACTTCCCGTCGATGGAGCGCTGCGTCGCTAAGATGGCGAATTGGATGTTCAACTAGCCACGATCACAAATTCGCAGTCTGCCATGGCCCTTCCGAGCCGCACGGACTACACGTGTTGTGAGTCGTGTTCTGTATCACTCACGCTCCATATCTTGGATAGGCAGTGATAACACCTGGCGAACACGAGGCCCCACTTTCACGATGATAGAAAACCCTTACGTCCCAGCATCCTGGGCCGACTGCCCTACTCCCGACAATGACTATCCCTACTCATGATTCCGAGCCTCCGGCTCAAGCGCTGCCCCAGAGCCCAATCTGCGGGATTCCTCTTCCTCAGTATGGCTTCGGCTCCGAATTCTCTTTCGATTCTCTTATCCAAGACAATCCCTTCATCTTCCGCGTCTATACTCCCAAGACCCACTCGCAAATTTTTGACCACGCAGATGAGCACTATTTTGTCGGGCAAAAGTTCAACGAGCATTTCACGCGAGCTGCCGAGCGGCTGAAGGATTCCTCGCTTGCCCCTGGCCAGCCAGTCGCCTCCGTCTGCACGTACCGAGATGTCGCCCAGCACATGGACTGGACCCAGAGACATATGTCCCCATTTATCTCGACTACTTTTAGCTTCGTCTGGGCCATTTGGGAGGCTACCCGACGCTACAGGGTCGGTCTGAAACATGATGTCGAAATCGCCATCATCGATGCGAGGTTGCTCGCAGGCCGAGCGGCCACCGCATTGGAATTGCTGCGCAAAGGTACCCCCAGAGAGTAAGTTCACCTACCCCCCAATCACATTCAGTTTTCCCAACTCGATTTCCTAGGAGACACCTCGATTACTGGAAGTGGTACAGATACGCATTGGAATCGCAGGACGTTCTCGTACATGGAGCTATTCCCGCCCCAGCCGTTCTAGCCTCTGTCCCGCTCCTTTCTTTAATCAATAAGCTTCCGACCTACTTCCTGCACCAAGACCGCGACCCAAAATCGTCACAGCCCTCGTTGGACGGTCTGGCTTGGGATACCATGGAGCGGAAGCCGAGCTTCCGGCAATTTTGCCAAGATATGTCTGATCAGTTTTTGGGACTCTCCGCTGAGCATCGCCTCCGCGATGCGACCGGAGGCTCCGTGCGCTTGGCAATGGCCTTCCTCAGACCATGGTTCCACAGAGTCGTTGCGAAGGACTTTTCGGGAGCGACCGACAAGGCTTGCACCCTTGCCTTTATGATCGCACAGTGGCCTGCCCAATGGTGGTCACGGGACCACATGGAGATGTGGACGGTAATCAGGTCGCTCGTTCAAGCAGTCGCGGAGGAGGTCCGGGAAAAGCAGAAAGGGGAGGTGAACGAGGAAGTTCGCAGGTTGCAGGACATTGTGACAGATCTCGAACGCGTCGTGGAGGATTACGAGGAAGCTGAGGTGATTTCCACCGTTGATCCTGCAAAGGAGAAGGAGGACCTTCAAGATGAAAGCGTGGTGCTACTTCCCACTCCACCCCTCTCCCCTCCGCCGTCTACTCCACCCTCCGTCATCGAATGCAACTACCCCGTGTCTACTGGCCTAACTCCTGTAGTCTCTGTTCCGACGCCGGGCGTCGCCCCGGTACCTCAACCCGTGGAAGGTTTGGATATTTCTCGTCCGACAACGGTCATCCTTTCTCCCACTATCATCATACATCAACAGCAGCAGCAAGAACAGTGCTCTCCTGCGGAGGCGCACTCTGACTCGCCATCCCCAGAGCACGGCATCGCAAAGCCACTGAAAACCCGGCCGCATTCATTGATTGAGACGGCTTCATGTATCATTACTGGCGTTCTCGTCGGCGCCTTCATCACTCTTTGTATCATTAGCTCTCAACGACGCACCCTCATTTATGTTACCTAGATGGCAACCTCGACTCGGAAACCAAACGTCCAACTCACGCACTCTACATGGCCACGATGGAATTTCAAGTTCACGGAAAGAAGATACGACCTGTGATGTATCAGTACCTGGATTCGGACATTACTTTATATTGGTATTTATTATTACGAGCTGGGTTCCGGTTACCTCTAGTCGCTTGCGACTCGCTGACATGTACTGTAGTACAGGCAGGTTAGGGATATGCCAAGTACTGGCATCATGAGTTTACTTTGACATACAACTGACGTTCAAAATTGCCGCTTCACCGTGAGTTACAATTGTCACAAACATTCGCGTCAACCATCGATGTCATCTCTTCTCAGTCTCATCGAACTCAGCTCGCCCTCACTGCAGTGTCGGCGTGCGTGATCACTTCTACCTTATTCACTGCCTACAATGCATGCCGCTAGAGAGAGGCCTCAATGAAGCCGTTCTTCGGTCCATAACCACTGGCACTCATGAAGAACCTACGGCTCACTAACTTCCGGTAATGACTGAAGAGGAGCCTAGTTCATTCCAATCACATCGGCGGACACGACAAAAACCTCATTAAAGAACAACTCGCACGAAATTACTCATTCTTTGGTGACGAGGGCATGGCCCGCGCCCGCGCAGGTTCCGTCGTCATCGTGGGTTGTGGAGGTGTCGGTAGCTGGGTGGCAGTCATGCTGGTTCGGTCGTGCGTGCGCAGTGATGCCATCCTTGTCCGTCTCGTCATAGGCCTGGCTCAATTTTCAATTCTGCAGCGGGGTCTCGAGAATACGGCTCGTTGATTTCGACTACGTGACGTTGTCGTCCCTTAACCGACATGCGACGGCCACGCTCTCCGACGTTGGGACTCCAAAGGTGGGGTGCATCGAACGGACATTAAAGCAGATTTCGCGTTGGGTAGAAGTAGACAGTCGGGTGGAGATCTGGAGGAAGGAGGATGGTGGGAAACTGCTGGAGGGTGCTGATTGGGTTATAGGTAAGTTGGGGTGTTTCTCGAAATTGAAGCATGGATTCATCTCCCGTCTGCCATTGAAGATGCCATTGATAATATCACGACGAAGGTGGACCTTCTTAAATACTGTCATGATCACAACATCAAGGTATGTTGCAATTATCAGATAGATGGTATGACTTGACTGATTGCTGGCTGCCAGGTATTCTTGTCTATGGGTGCTGGCGCGACAGGGGTGGCCCTTCTACGTGGCGCCAGGATGCTCAGTTCTCAGCCGATGTCATTCATAGAAGAATATCATTCATGGTCCTTGCGGGCGCCCGACATGTTACTGGCCGCTCTCTCCGCCCCATCTTTCAACGCGACGTACCTTGTGATCCCAGTGCCACTGTCCTTGAGGTTTTCTCGTCATACATCACCTTAAAGAAGCACGTTTTCCCGCACCTTGATTTAGACCATCTTCTTGAGAGTATTCAGGCAGGGGCATCCGATGCACTGAGCCTCGGAGTTTACACCGTGGGATGGAACTGTGGTGTTGATGGGTTGGCAACACAGGTACCTTTGTAACATACCCCGCTTAACCATTTCTGTGCTTTTAGGACGTTAATCTCGAGGGCCGAGTCATCATAACCCCCCATGCCCCCAGTTTCGCGGATTAGGCAAGGAAGCTGGTCTAGTGCCTTCGATCCCTTCGCTAAGATAGACATCACCGTCTGACCTTGTCGCGCCTCAGTCGCGCGCCCGGTTCCAATTGCAACGAACAACAAATTCAGACGCTGAGCTTGATGATCTCCATCAAGTTCCTGCCCTAGGCGATCATGCCTCTTCCTGTACCTCTCACATAGCATCTCTGCCCACATAACGATGTGACCACAGCTAGTCTTTCATCGGCGCCAGTGACTTGGGGACACTGAGGGGCTGTTTTTCTTTTCACAGTCCTCTGCCGAAATCCCCACGTCGCTCGCTTCGTTGCTGGGGATCCCCTTATCCGACCTCGGGAGCTTGGTCGGGCTTGGGTGCTCCCTGGTCACCGTTGTCGGTACCAGGAATGGTAGCACTTGCACTCAGAAGCCCATTTGTTGCACCGGAAACAATTTTGTGAGTTCGTGTCGTCCCTCTCATTTTTGCATGCGCGTTTTCTGAGGCATACTCGAATGTTTGTGCAGGGCGGCCTCGTCAGCATCGGTTACTCTCCGATCGACATCAGCTTGTGATTTCTTGAATTCGATGCTTTCGCGTCCTTCGTAAAAATCGGGTCGTGATAATTTCTCGGTAAAGCTTGTAAATGTAGTTCATTCGTGGATTTCGTATGGGGCTAATGGAAATGCGATGTTCTGGGTTTATGCAACTGCTCTGTCGGCATCGAATACCGTCCAACTTGCAATGCAAGCCTTGGGGTCGATGACTCCGCCGTTCGACTCTTCTTGGTAAGTCGGCGACGTTGTCGAAGATTTGAAGTACTGAACCGATACTTGGAGACGCCGCGGAGTGATCTCTCAGTACTAGTGTCTCGGTGTCTGATTTGATGATATACATGACGATGCTTCAAGCTTCAAGTTGCATTGACCTGGAGCAAACCTGGGGCAATCATATCGGACCTGCCAGTTGAAGATCGCGATCATCATCTCGCACTATGTAAGATTCCCACGACCTGGTCACGGTGCTGTTTGTGGTCGAACGACGCTCGAAGCCACTAGTACTGGTTCTCCCACAAGTACTGTTGATAAGTAAGTGTCAATTTGGACGATGCTAACCTTCTCGTGCGGACGGAATATAACGATATCACGTATCCATGGGTTATCGTTTTCCGCGGGCGACGTATATTGGGCTTCAAGCTTCAAGCTTCAAGCTTCAAGGATCCACATCACCGAGCACATCGACAAGGTGATATTGATATTGCCGTCGGGTCTCGCAGCTAGGTTTTTTTTCCATGGCTGTTCTCTGGATCATCATTGATGTGTGTCATCTCGAGTGATTGGCGCTGATGGAATAACTCAAGATCCGACGTTGTCGAGTCGGATTTATGGCTTGCTCGGTTTGGAGTCAAGTCGAATGGTCAAGTAAACTGCCGGAAGACAAAGGACGTAGCGAATCCACAGAGCCGCAGCCAAGAACACTGTAGCAATTATTGAAATTCTACGAATTCAATGCAAGGTTCCAGTATCAGTACGTCCTACCATTATGCTGTAATCATGCTGTATGATTACCTTTGCTAAGTTACGCCAGTTACTTTTCGCGGCTCAATGAGGTCTGCTGATGGGCCGGCTTATGACGTGTTTACCTCATGCTTAAAGTTACGCTTCCCCGCTATTATCAACTGTGTCGGACTGCTGCCGCATCACCTTGAAGAGCAGTGCCTTCCCGCATAAATTCCACAGCGCCGGTAAGTTTTGCGGTAGTACTGTGACTACTGAGTTTCATACACCTGTGTGTAGAAGGACTTCCGAGACGGGGCGGAAGAAAACTTGTGGTTCAATCCTTGGATGGGCGTCTACAGCGATATAAATATCACCCACCTTACGCCGAGGCTTACGGCGGCTTTCATCGAACTTGAGATGAAAATGCCACTTTGCACGCACGAGGTCGAGGTTCAAATTGGCGAGTAGCGTTGGACTGCGGATAATTAAAAACATTGCATCACGCCACTTCATTTCACCCTGTATAGGACGCTCGCATCAAGATGTTCGAAGCTCTCATTCCATAGATTGATCACATCACCATTCTGCCGGCGCAGTCAAGAGCCAAGCTGCCAGTCAAAAGCCTTGCCTCTGTGCGACTCGGAGGCACTGCTACAGTGAGTGATCATGTCATGCCTTATTGAATGGAGGGCTTACTTTCGCCGATCTTACATATCGTGAATAAATACCTGGTAGCAGATATAAACGTCATCACAATGTTCTGAACAGCTTCACCAGGTGATCCCACTCCATCCTTGCTCTCTGCTCTTCCCACTCTTGGTGCTTGTTAACAGAAATCACCGCCAGGCATTATTGCTGACACACCATGGATGCTGCCCTACAGTCTGGTTTGGAGCATCTCCAGCTCAATAACTATGTCACCAGTGAGACTGCTCATAGTGACTATAGGCAATAATAATCAATCTCATTGGCCAATGCAGTTGTGGTAGTCAGTGCAGTTGGATATGATTATAGTATGTGATACTGCTTCACACACTCTTTGTTTTGGAATGACCACCATGCTATTTCTGAAGTCCTCACCTTTTCAAGAGAGGTATCTCATTTTTCTATCTGCTCTATGTTTCCTTGCTAATAATCTACAAAGGTAGACTACATTTGGGTAAAGGAGTGACAATTATCAAGCGAGCACCTTCTTCCTGACATTCTCGCAGTGCAGGCACTGGACCTGGGTCTCTACCATGTTCATCCTTGTATGTATAATGTCCCATAGGCCACTCTGATATCTGTTTTCTGAACTGACCATTCCAATAGGTTCGTTATCTTGGGCTCTGTTATGCTATGTATGTCTATTGCCACTGTAATTTATATTGAATAACAAGGTTAACTCTGATCCAATGCTCAAGCACAAGTCCACCTGGTATGTTCAATACTACAAATTAAGGTTGATCAGACTAACCCAGCATATCCACAGTAGGCACTTCTTTTATTCCTGGCCCTGTGAAAGTCAGTTCCTCTACTTTATACCTGATCCATCACTAATGATTGTGTTCTGATAGATGTATGCATCTGGTTCCCCAATGAATTGCAGTGTTAATGATTGAATAGGTGTAAGCAAAACAATTTATAATCCACAATGTCAGAATGAGACATGGATATTCCAAAGGTACCACACTCTATCTGGCTGGTACCTGGGCATCTCTTGTGTTTTATTCTGTTGCTGATTGTGAGTTACCATACCACTTAATTTGATCCCCTTGAATGAAGTTCAACCACAGTGGTGATGATTTTGCATGTTTATGCAATATGGAATCAATCTAGAACAATTCTTTCTGTCCTCCTGTTCATCTACACAGTGCAAACAATCATGGCCATCATTATTAGGGGTATATACTTCAATCCTGATATCAACTTGACAGGTAAGTGTTGGTCTGATTAGGAGTGTTACTGTACAATTTCGAGAAGGTACTTATTCCCGCGACCCTTTTTTCTAGTCAGGATTGCCCACATTCAGGGTTTCTCCTTTTGCAATGTCGTACTCTACATGCCACCAAAGTTCGGGCTATATTCCTCAATCCCCCCATTTGTTCTCGGTGTTGCGCTGTTTATTCTCGTTCTCATCCCAACCTTGAAGGAGTTGGTCGGAACTTACAAAACCACAAGGTGTTGGGAGGCCAATCGGTACATGAAGCTTCTCATGAAGGATGGAATGTTTTATTTCTCTGCGTATGTCTTGGTTGTCTTCCTTCTTCTATCTATCTGTCCTTCTTCCACCGATACCTTCCCACATTTAGCTTCGCACTATTGACTCAAATAACTCTTCCCCGAATTAGGAATCTGCTCAACAATATCACCTCTGCGTTAATCAACAGAACTACCACCAACAACACTTCAATTCTCTTCCTGCTCAACTCCACGTTTTTACTCTTGTGCCCGACCATGCCTAGATTCATTATCGGCATCCGGGAGTTATATGACCATGACCATGAATGCCGCTGCCAAGGAATTGACAGCGGATTTGGTATCTTGCCGCAACCCTTCGCTGGTGAAAACGCGGCCGTATCTGCGATCATGTTTGCGGATGCCGCGCCGGGGGACGGTCAGGCCGTGGAGGGGAGCACGGAAGGATCGGAGACGATTCACCTGGAAGTGTTGGGAGAGGGTACACGTCAGGTTTGAATGACTCGGAGAACTCTGGCGAAACTGGGGATGGGCGCTGAGTACTCATCGCTGAGCCGGATATTAGTGCTAAACGTGGAGGATGGTGGTACTTTGAACGGTGGCTCAGATATTTATCTATCTATGCATGCTCCTCGTGTTCTGAGATCTCTGAATCCGTATCGCGCAAGGCCACGAAACATACTAGTAGAAATGGTCTTACGGTCAGTTGCAATACCCGCGCGATCTGGTCTTATCGGTTGCGAGCATTCAAATTTTCAGGAGCGATACAGGGCTTTCGCGGAAATCAGCATGTTGTCTGCAGTACTCGAGGGTACGTACTAGTACTACTATAGATGTATAGCGTGTGCGACACAACCAAAGGCTACTACTAACACCAAGAAAATGGGTGAGCGTTGCGACCGCAACGTTGTAGAAGGGCTTGAATTTGCCTTCACCGGCGTGCCGCCAGTGACTCGTAATTACAATTCTCATAAATATTTACGTCAACCATGGATGCCTTCTCCTCTCAGTCTCATCGAACTCAGCTCGTCCTCACTGCAGTGTCGGCGTGCGTGATCACTTCTACCTTATTCACTGCCTACAATGCATACCGGCAGAGAGAACGGCGAAGAGGCCTCAATGAAGACGTTCTTCGGTCTATAACCACTGGCACTCATGAAGAACCTACGGCTCACAAACTTCCGATGATGACTGAAGAGGGGCCTGCCGAAGAGACGCTCACACGTTCCAGTCACATCGGTGGACACGACGAAGACCTCATTAAAGAACAACTCGCACGAAATTACTCGTTCTTTGGTGACGAGGGCATGGCCCGCGTCCGCGCAGGTTCCGTCGTCATCGTGGGTTGCGGAGGTGTCGGTAGCTGGGTGGCAGTCATGCTGGTTCGGTCGTGCGTGCGCAGTGATGCCATCCTTGTCCGTCTCGTCATAGGCCTGGCTCAATTTTCAATTCTGCAGTGGGGTCTCGAGAATACGGCTCGTTGATTTCGACTACGTGACGTTGTCGTCCCTTAACCGACATGCGACGGCCACGCTCTCCGACGTTGGGACTCCAAAGGTGGGGTGCATTGAACGGACATTAAAGCAGATTTCGCGTTGGGTAGAAGTAGACAGTCGGGTGGAGATCTGGAGGAAGGAGGATGGCGGGAAACTACTGGAGGGTGCTGATTGGGTTATAGGTAAGTTGGGGTGTTTCTCGAAATTGAAGCATGGATTCATATCCCATCTGCCATTGAAGATGCCATTGATAATATCACGACGAAGGTGGACCTTCTTAAATACTGTCACGATCACAACATCAAGGTATGTTGCAATTGTTAGATGGACGGCGGTGACTTAATCCGAATGCTGGCTGCCAGGTATTCTCGTCTATGGGTGCTGGCGCCAAGTGTGACCCTACCCGGATACAAATCAGTGATATATCTTCTACCATCTACGATCCCCTCGCGCGTTCTGTGAGGCGGAGACTGCGTCTCCAAGGCGTCTCATCAGGTATACCCGTGGTCTATTCCACCGAGGTTCCCGGAGATGTCAAGCTGTTGCCATTACCCGAAGAAGAATTCCAGAAAGGCGACGTCAAGGAACTGGGTGTATTCGATGATTTTAGAGTTCGAATACTGCCTGTACTCGGTGCATGCCTGTTTACATTTATCTCTTGATACCGTTCTCACTACGTTTGCAGGCCCCCTACCATCTCTGTTTGGCTTGTATATAGCCACCTATGTGATCTGCGAGCTAGCAAAGAAGCCCATTTTAAACCCTCTACCTATTAAAAATCGTAGAAAACTATATGAGCGCCTCCTCAGAGACTTGCTTCATCGTGAATCAAAGTTGTTTGGCGAGCAGATAAAGTATGTGGAAACACATTCTATTACTCTGATCTGCGCGCTTGATATTCACCGCTGTCTAAATCTAGCAAACTGCCGATCGATGAGGATGATGTTGCGCTCGTATTCGAAGATCTGCATCTCGGGCGATCTGTTGTGCCACCCTATAACGTTCCTGCTCGACCACAGTTGCTTCGCTGGGACCCCTTGAAGCCATTGGTCCTAGAGAATTGTGTTGTCTTTGAGTTTGCGGAAGCGGAAAAGCACCAGAAAGAATGTCTTGGTATTGGCAATGCTGCGGAGCGTCGACGCCCGGTAGAGGTGTGGGGTGATGAAGTACAGCGTATCGTCGACAAGAACGCGGCCGAGATCGAGAAGTATCGTTCGTGGGTAGGGCTTTAGTGGTAGCATATACTATTTACATTGAAACCCGGGGTCGGGCACAGAAACGTGCCATAAAGTAGGCCACGTGGCGTTCACTAGAATCATTGCTACCAAGCACGGCTTGGACGCGTCTCGACTCTCGACCCTGTACCACATCACTCTCGACCCTCGCCGAGATACTTAACCCTCGACGCCTTGTATAATGGCATACGTCGCCGTGGACGCGGATGAAGTGAGTAAAAAATGCGCCAGGTCTCAACCACACATGATTTATTTTGCTCGCAGCGTTTAGAGGAAGGTCCAGAGGGCCTTGAATTCAAATGTGAGTGGATGGCGTTCGTGCGGGCATTAGCTAGAGAGATATCTTCCCCACTATTCCCTGTTTCCAGCATTCCTTGGTACCACCGACGGTAGAGCGCAGTCCGCGACTCCCAACCTTGACCGTGGTGGGTTTCATGTTTGGTATTCGCCCTTGAACATGCGTGACTCGGATGGGTTGGCACAGGCTATATTACCGATCGTGGGCCTTCATCGAAGGGTCCTTCTGGCTTTTGGACGGTCGAATACTATCAACCCTGTTTCGATGTCGACACTTCCACAGTCTTGAAGCGCTGCTATACAACGTTGCTCCCGTTCTCCCCGTCCTACCTTACAATTCTCTCCTCTGGCTCCGACCTATACGGCCCTTTCTGGGTCTCAACGACACTCATTCTAGCACTCTTCCTCTCCTCTTCACTTGCTGCCAGCATCTCCAAGTACCTCTCTACACCCGGCGCCGAATATGATTATAATTTCGGGTTGTTGGGGCTCGCCGCAACAATCGTCTATGCGTACAGCTTCGGGGTGCCGGTGGCTCTCTGGCTAGCCTTGCGGTACTTGGGCGTTGGCGAATGGGGCATCGTGGATGCCCTGGGCGTGTGGGGCTATGGTCTCTTTGTATGGATTCCCGTCTCTGTCCGTTGTCCTGTTTGCGTGCACTTTGGAAATACTGACGAGCAACGACAGGTACTGTGCGTAATACCAGAGTCCATCACGCGTTGGGTCCTCGTCGTCGTGGCCTTTGCTCTTTCTGGTTATTATCTCGTCGCAAATGTGTATCCTATCCTTTCAAGCGTAAGTCGTGTTTACCGACGGTGTGCGAATTCGGTTGGGTTGACTGGACCGGATCACAGGCGGATGCCAAGGCGACGCGACTTCTCGTCGTCGTCGTCGCTGTACTGCATGCTGGTCTCGCACTCACGTTCAAAGTGCTCTTCTTTAGCTATTACGTCGTCCGCGACCTGAGCGGAGGAAGTGATCCTTTGCGATAGTACTACTACAACCATGATGCATCTAAAAAATCTAAAAATCTAAAAAATCTAAAAAATTAGTGCGCAAGGGGGGGGGAGGAGGCTCATCCGACGCTTTTTTCGGGTAGTTCGTTAAAAGTTCGCCTGCGCGGGTGTTTCGTGTATCTCGCGTATTTCGGTTATGCCATGTGTATTTCCTTATTTATCGACCTTTGCCATGTGGCTCGGCTGGCAGCGAGTCCTTTGCCCGTTGACTGGTCGCTTACATAAGCGTGTTGCCCGTTAACACTCGAACTCTTTGGCCGGACACTAAGTTTGCTACTACAATCGAATTTCCGCACAGATCTTGGTATTGCAACACAATTAGGCAGGGTAAGGCTGATTTTTTGCAATTTGAATATCATGTCAGCCAAGGATTAATCCTCAGATAACTTTAAGCTGCCTGACTGTCC
>QGOI01000600.1:0-12680 GCA_003313885.1 Boletus sp. MG55 | reverse complement strand
ACCCTGTGGCTAATCTACGCGAGCCGCGACTCGCGGCTGCCAATAATTACCCAAACCGCTGTAATGTAGTGCGCCAATTCAGCGTTAACCGTGAAATGCCGGACAGCGGCTCGACGATTTAAATCTTCTGTCCGCGATTCAGTGTCTGGCACGTCAGTTTTGCAACACCGTCTGTGCATGTCGACTGCTACCGTGGATGGTAGAAGGTAACATGTACTAGGCAGATGAAACTTTGGTTTGGGCGAAAGGCCGAGGCGACCCACGCCGGGGAGAGCCTGAGCAGGCTGCGAAGGTGGGTTGGGCACCAAGCAGAAGAAACGCTCTAGCCGGCGCGGAGCGTACGACGGACGATTGAAATATGTTGAATGAGAGAGTCGTTCTACGAGAGGGAGTGGTGGGTTGGAGCGAACGAAAGACAAAAGAGAAGACAGCGTCGATCAGTGTGGGCGAAGGAAAGAGTCGCCACTTCGCTTACTCATTCGATCCTATTATCTCGAAAGGTACCCATGTAAAATGCCACTACAGAAACTGTTAGTCCTGTTCACCACCAGTCCACTCCTTACCATCGATACTCACCCACTGCTCCTTGTAGCCGGAGGACAAATAGCCAGAACCCTTCTGTCGACTTCGCGGCCCCAGGGGCCGGCCATGCAGCTATTTCAAACTGTAACCATCCTACGCTTTGGGGGATCCGTTCCATCGTTCCATCGGCCCGGTCACCTTGTCAATGAAGTGCTCATTTCGGCGTTGTCTCTGCTGATGAGCCAAGTAGACATTCATATCCACCAAAAACAAATCGAAATGAGAATTCCGATGTTGTAATCCCCTGATACCAACATACTCAAGCCCGCTGTATAGGTGTTGATGCAGAGCGAGACGATCAACAACCGTGCCAAATTTGATTGCAATACCTCTACGGTTGTTTTGATACTAGGGCCGGGCCTGGTAGCCTCGAAGGAGAAACTCCGAGTCATGTGTGATTGAATCACGTTGAGAGGAGGCAGGATATTATATGGCGGGACCAGGCCTATCCCACTGGGGAAGCACGCCAGTATGTCCTCCAGTTCTACGGTACAGTAATTCTATAGAAACATGTGTATCTCAATACAACGAACAAGCTCTATGATATATCTACGAATCAAAGAGTAGCATAGAAAGGGAGGCATGTAAGAATGGTTGTCCTCTGAGTCGAACAAAGGGTACAGGGAGCCGTGTTGAATATTAACTACCAACCGACATGCATAACAGGAACCCAAGAGGAGAAAGGCGCGCCGAAGTCACAAAGGTGCTGGGCGGCATAGCTTGAATGCAACGCTTCTGCAGCCTCTGTACTGTTGGGAACCTTGCTGTCTCAAAAGAATCGATGCTCGTACACCTTCTGCGTCACTTTCGGTGCATGAATGCTTATTCAACAGCGCTATCTTGCCAAGTCGGTCATTGGGAGTGCGTCACGGTGCCAGACTGCTTCCTCTTTCATCGAAATGGACTTGTCCATGTCCGCGAGGTCACCGAGACGCTCAAAGCGACTCAATAATGAGATCCCAAGGTTAGGCAACCGACCTGGCTCATCAGGATTGTTATTGGGAGTGAGACGGATTGCCTCCTCTTTCATCGAATTGGACTTGATGAAGTCTGCGAGGTCACCGAGGCGCTCAAAGCGACCAGATAGTGAGCTCCCGAGGTTGTTCAACCGAGCTGGCTTGTCGGGATGGCCATTGGGGGTGAGATGAACCGCCTCCTCAAACAGCGAAATGGACTCGTTAATGTCCGCGAGGTCACTGAGATGCTCGAAGCGACTCAGTAATGAGTTCCCGAGGTTGGACAACAGAGCTGGCTTGTCGGGGTGGCGACTGGGAGTGAGACTGACTGCCTCCTCAAACATCGAGATGGACTTGTCGATGTCCACGAGGTCACCGAGCTGCTCAAAACGATGGAATAATGAGTTCCCGAGGTTGGACAACAGAGCTGGCTTGTCGGGATGGCCATTGGGAGTGAGACGGACTGCTTCCTCTTTCATCGAAATGGACTCAGCAATGCCCGCGATATCACCGAGGCGCTCAAAACGACGAGACAACGAGTTCGCGAGGTCGGACAACCGAGCCGGCTTGTCGGGATGGCCGTTGGGAGTGAGATGAACTGCTTCCTCTTTCATCGAAATGGACCTGTCAATGTCCGCGAGGTCACCGAGACCCTCAAAGCGACTCAGTAAAGAGTTCCCGAGGTTGTTCAACAGAGCTGGCTTGTTGGGATGACCACTGGGAGTGAGACGGACTGCTTCCTCTTTCATCGCAATGGACTTGTCGATGTCCGCGAGGTCACCGAACTGCTCAAAGCGACTCAATAACGAGTTCCCGAGGTTGGACAAGCGACCTGGTTTGTCGGGATGGCCGTTGGGAGTGAGACGGACTGCCTCCTCTTCCATCGAAATGGACTTTTCGATGTCCACGACGTCACCGAGACGCTCAAAGCGACGAGATAGTGAGCTCCCGAGGTTGTTCAACCGAGCTGGCTTGTCGGCATGGCCATTGGGAGTTAGACGGACCGCCTGCTCAAACATCGAGATGGACTTGTCCATGTCCGTGATGTCACCAAGGCGCTCAAAGCGACTCAATAACGAGTTCCCGAGAGTGTTTAACAGAGCTGGCTTGTCGGGATGGCCATTGGGACTGAGGCGGACTGCATCCTCTTTCATCAAAATGGACTCGTCGATGTCCGCGAGGTCACCGAGACGTTCAAAGCGAAGAGATAGTGAACTCCCGAGATTGGACAACAGAGCTGGCTTGTCGGGATGGCCAATGGGAGTGAGATAATCTGCTTCCTCTTTCATCGCAATGGACTTGTCGATGTCCGCGAGGTCACCGAGGCGCTGAAAGCGACTCAATAACGAGTTCCCGAGGTTGGACAAGCGACCTGGTTTGTCGGGATGGCCGTTGGGAGTGAGACGGACTGCCTCCTCAAACATCGAAATGGATTTGTCCATGTCCGCGAGGTCACCGAGACGCTCAAAGCAACTCAATAATGAGATCCCGAGGTTGGACAAGCGACCTGGTTTGTCGGGATGGCCGTTGGGGGTGAGGCGGACTGCATCCTCAAACATCGAAATGGATTTTTCCATGTCCGCGAGGTCACCGAGACGCTCAAAGCGACGAGATAGTGAGCTCCCGAGGTTGTTCAACCGAGCTGGCTTGTCGGGATGGCCGTTGGGAGTTAGACGGACCGCCTGCTCAAACATCGAGATGGACTTGTCCACGTCCGTGATGTCACCAAGGCGCTCAAAGCGACTCAGTAACGAGTTCCCGAGAGTTTTTAACAGAGCTGGCTTGTCGGGAGGGCCATTGGGACTGAGACGGACTGCTTCCTCTTTCATCAAAATGGACTTGTCGATGTCCGCGAGGTCACCGAGGCGCTCAAAGCGACTCAATAATGAGTTCCCGAGGTTGGACAAGCGACCTGGTTTGTGGGGATGGCCGCTGGGAGTGAGACTGACTGCCTCCTCAAACATCAAAATGGACTTGTCGATGTCCGCGAGGTCACCGAGACGCTCAAAGCGACGGAATAATGAGTTCCCGAGGTTGGACAACAGAGCTGGCTTGTCGGGAAGGCCGTCGGGAGTGAGCTGCACGGCATCCTCCAACATCAAAATTGCCTCGTGAATGTCGACAAGGTCGCTGTTGTCCTCGAATCGACGATGCAATAAGCTTCCAAGGCCGGCTAGTACTCTAGGCCGGCGAGTGTTCCAACCTGACAACTCCAGCAACATAACCCGTGCCCTCCGTATCAACTCTTCATCATCAGGATTTGCGATGTCCGCCTCAGATATCCCAGATTCCCTCGTCTGAATCGTCACAGCGATCTCAGCCATCTGCAGCGCGACGCAAGCTGCTCGGTATGCATAACACTCCACTGGGACAAGCTCCGTCACTCGGGAGAGTAAATCCTTCGCTTCCATCCTGTCGGTCTCGTCGCCTCGCCTCTGGAAACGGACCAGTAGGGCAAAACTGAGATCGAGTGCTGTCGTGCAGTGATCTGGGTGACTACTGGTGCGAAGCCGGAGTGCTTCCCGATAGAATGTAATTGGCTCATCTAGGTCATGGTAATTATTATTGGCTTGACAGTGAATAAACTTTGCATTGGCCAAGTTGAATAGTACAGCAGAGCGATGAGGATGATCTGGGGGGCACATGTCATGGACACGCTCGAAGCACGTGATAGCCTGGTCGACATCCGTTTGGTTCTGGAGCTGGCGATAACGTAGGAGAGCACGATGACCATTATCTGTGAGCTGTTCCAGCTGGCTCAGTTCGTCTGACTCGGGTAGCTATCGTCATTTGGTTAGCCTTGTCAACAACTAGATGAACGGATTGCTCACGTCAAGCGTCGCCGTGGATTCATTGACGTCGCAAATGCGTCGTTTGGCGATGATTCTGACCGACGAACATGATGGGAAAACCTCGTCCCTCTGAACCAGAAACCTGATGGCTACAAAGAGACGTCAGAGAGCGGGTATGACAGTAGAAGTGGAAGTGGAAGTGGAGTGAACTCACGCTGGAGCGTTTGATTCCGATCGAGTATGTCTCCCACGGTAATCTTGAATTGGCGAAGTAGTTCTCCGTTTCCGAATCTTTGTCCGAGCTCGAAGGATGCATAGACCTTGAACGATATGGAAGATGATCGTTCCGACGGCCTTATATCTTGTTCCGAAAAAGTAGTGGCACTGAGGAGGGCAATGACTCACAGGAGGATCTCTTCATACCACTCCACCACGTCCCTGCCTACCAATCCGGGCTTACTAGATGTTTTCGTGGTCTTCCCATCGACTTCTATAACAACATGGAAGCCTGCCGGAACACGACGGAGGCCAGACACAACATCTGTGGCACGGATGTCTACACATGGATGTTAACGATTCCTGCAGTATGCCCCATATTACCACTCACGAGTTATGAAGACATGACTGGGTATGCATATAGATCAGTCTGTAAACCTTTTGGAGAATAATATTAGCTCACGTCACTGGTATACCGGAAATATTGGCATCATTTAATGCGGATTGTTTGGGATCCGGAGCACCCCTTGCAGCCTTAACGCTGCTGAGATCTGGAGGTACATCCGGGAACAAAATGTTCAAGTCACTTCTCGTAAATTCGACAATGTCCTTGCTCGGAGGCCTCGCATCAACCATACTCAAGGAGGACCAACACTTGTGAATGAATATCCATCGGCCATCCGTGACACGAGGGTCATCAGGTCGTTTCGGGGCTTCCCCTCTAGAAATTGCAGACATGACATCTTCATCATGTTCATAGTAATGATAAGGAACCTTCCCAGAGAGGATCTGCTCAATACCCATGATGTGTTTGAGGATAAGTTAAACGATGTTAAAAAGTGCATCACAGACCTGTAGCATAATGCCACCAAAGGAGTATACATCACCTTCCTTTGTCAGAGCACTTCTTGCAGTAAACCCATCCTCTAGGGTGAGACACTCTGGTGCTGCCCATCGTACTGTCCCTAGTACCCATTCCAACTTGGACTGCACAAACAGTGGGGACCCATGTTCATCCAGCAGAGTTGATAGACCAAAGTCAGCAAGTAGAGCTGTCCCACCCATGTCAATCAAAACACTTGACTATATAATTTTTATGTGAGGATGATCTACCAGTGGATAAAAAGAATCACATACTCCAGATAGGCTACCATGCAATATGCCCTCTGAATGCACTGTTAATGACAAATGTTCAGCCAGATAGCCTAAAATAGCCATGGAGGTGCCTACAATAATGTAGTCCAGCAGCAACATCACTGATCTATTGATGAAAACCCTCAACCCTTGTGAATAGTAAGGATAGCAACACATACCAAAATGAGTATTTGCACATCTATTAGCTCACCATGCATGCCATCTAGATAAGATGTAAGTGTACCCTTCTCAGCCCATGGGGACACCATAATGAATTGATCAGGCTTGATAGTCATCCATATTAATGGTAAAACATTAATGTGATCGAGTGTTAAGAATACTTCAATCATATGTTGCACATGCTAAATGGTACCACTTCAGAGCACTGAATCACACCTACAGAATTGCAAATACCATTTCCTTCTCAGGAGAGCACCTGACATTCATAGATTCGATCATGGAAATCTTGATTGCAACCTAACAAGTAAGTCAGTATTTTGATGCAAACATTATGCAGGAATCGGTTACACAAATCTTGGTAGAAGACCCATGAGCAGTATGGAGACTACCCTTGTAGATGTTCCCGAAAGGGGTTCTTGCGAAAGGGTCGCCATCATCTTGCTCAATGCAATCAGTGAGGTCGATCGGTAAGTTCGATCGATCAACACCAAAGCGGGCAAGCGATACATCCTTGTTCCTTAGATAGACAATGCCTCACGAGAGGGTAAGTGTTCTACAAAATGTGCAACAATATGATTACCATTTCTTAAGCCAACCAAATACTGCTCCGACACGATGGTATCAAGGGTGCTTTCCAAGTCCTGGAGCTTTGACAACTGTCCCTGTACCATCACGTTTGGATACGTATGTATTAGGGAAGAGGATAACGCACCCTTGCAAGCATGGTTATCCACGTACTGTCGTGGGTTACTGCAACCTTGGCGGAAGGTTCCTGTTCCACAGTTGAGCAAAATTTCTACTCCGAGGAAGAAACGATACAGACCTTCATAAGCAGATAGCGGTTGATAATTTCCGATGGATGAAAAGGCTAATCAGCGAAGTCATTAAGTATTGCAAACTCGAAATACCAGTCTGAATCTACCTGTGCTACTTCTGGTATGTGGGGCACTGTTGCACTGTTTGCATGAGCGAGTATCCTTCTCCCCGGAGGTGTGCCCGTGGGAGGTGCGTTGCCACATTGCGTTGGCGTAGCTCGATAGGAAGTCCCTGGTATACCTCCCCCGCCTGTAGACCAATTGCCCCAGGTAGTGGCATAAAGTCTACTGAGGATTGCGAGTAGTCCTTGGTTTAGAGGTGGCGCACGTTCATCAAACGTGATCGTGAATGACTGTATGAATACTGTCTGATTATCGTGCTGGTGGCTGCAAGGTGAGGCTCCGATTCTACGTTCAAAACGACCTAGGGGGGTCCAATGGGAGTCATCCACCTGGAGTTCCCCGTCTTTCTCCACCACTTCGCAAGCCACTTCTTCCTGACCACCCCGTTTGTCAAATGACGCAATAGACCACGAACGGGTTTTACAGAGTCCAGTGATCAGATAGAGAGAGCGAGGGCGACATCCAAGTAGGTTGCTGGCAAATTCGAACCACGTAGCCCTATATGTATCGATCTGGCTTTCAAATAGAGGAAAGTGTTGTGGCGCAAGCTTAGAGCATGTCGCACCGTGCGGTAGGATGATATGGGTACCATCTTCCGACAGGCTAGCAGTATAGAATTTTCTGACACGACTGACAGCGCGATCAGCAGCTAGTTACTTCAAGATGCAGGAGGAAGCTTACCAGACGTCCATGGCGCCATGCTGATCGGTGTGAGCCAGCATTTGCTGCGAACTGTGGGCCCAAGATGTTGCCGGGGACGAAAAGACAGTGTGAGGAGGATACGTTTCATAGGGATTGAATATAGTAATCGCTTTTTCGATCGGGCTGAAGCTGGGTGGAAATCCATGTGTACCCTCCAGAGACCGATCGGGGGGACGACATATGTTAAAGAAACTGTTGAAACAGCCATCCCCGTCGATAGTCCCAACATCTCCAATTTTGAGGCCATCGATCTGACGATCTTGTGGTAGCAAGACTGGCTCAGGATGCCACAAGGGGTATCCCTGTTTGAACCCGTGCCTTGCGAATGTGTCCTGAAAGGAAGGAGATGATTCACTGGGAGGCATGTTATAGCCTCAACTGGAGATTCAAAGGTACTTGTTGATAGTCGAGGCAGATTTCTGGGCAGTGTCAAACGGGGATCCACAGCTTATCCCATCCCAATTCCCACGGGGAATGCACCATTAAGTAAGGTGGTTATATATAGGCAAAGCCCTCCGGGCACCCCTGGACCCCGACTGTCGCCCGAAGGGCCCACAATCAGAGTTTACCAGTCTGTGTTGCTTCATCGAATCCTGTTGGACGGATGGCGAAGAGCGACCCCACCGTGACGTTTGGGACCGCATGGCAGCGCAAAAGTGCAGGCGAGTGCCCGCACCACCTGTAGTGGGAATCCCCCCGCCTTCTCTCTCTCTGCCCTTTTCTTCGAACAGGAAGCCTCCCTCCTCCCCGCTCGTGCACCCCACTATGCAACCAATCTATCCGGGGTCGCGCCTTCGTATCGCGCCCTCGTATCGCCGTAGTCGGCTCTGCAAGTGTGGCCAAATCCCTCGATAGGGCTTAAGATTGGTAGCTGAACCTTAAACGGTATCGGATTAGCACCGGTCGGGGTAGCAGCAGTCCCCTGACGAGAGCTTTCGCAGGCTCGAAACCACTTCCTTACCTGCCTCTACACGTACTGTACATCGCTTGCTCGATGGCCCAACCCTGATCCTCAGAGGGGGATGTCCCGACGGACGAACAAACAGGCAAGACCGCCCGAGCGTCCCTCTTCGCACACAGACAGGACTGTGGCCGAAGGCCACAGTCCATTCACACATGTAGATTAAACCTGAGTATCTGCAATTAACTGAAGGGCATCAATTGACGAAGTAAAATATGGCAGAGTATCGCAAGTCCATGGACTGCAGTTCCCGCACGACCAACGAAGGGAGAGCATCGACGCACTCTCTCACGTCCGCAAAACGCACACAGATCAACAGGCTGCTACCAATGGACGTCCGGTAAAAGCTCGGGGTCTCCAATGGCGTTATAGGCAAAGACGACAGCACAGCGGTCTCCGAATTTAGACAAAACGATCCTAAGTTTCAGTACCCAGCCCAACCTGTACTGGTGATCTCTAGTACCCTGCGCAACCTGTACTGCTTTAGGAAGGGGCGCTGACCTACTCCCCAAGTAGGAAGGTGGACTGACTGGGTACTTCCCACGAATTAATGCTCGGTATACCATGTCCCCTACCTAGTACGGGTCCAGGAATACTCTCACCTAAAATACTAGTACGGCCCTCCCGGGGGCGCCCCTGGACGCTGGCAGTTGTTCATATGTCGATTCACGACCTGACATATGAATGGAAGGAAGATGAGTCGTCGGGATGTGCCGAAAGGTCAGTCACACGATCTCAATGAAACCCCTCAACTTCTCGAGCGAGTCCTTTGAAAATGGAGGGATCTGGATACAGAGAAGCAAGTTCAAGACCTTGGAATTCACTAGTATTCGAATGACCATTCTTTCGTACATTTCCGAGGGATGGACAAAAAGTCAAGAGAGTCTGGAATGCTGAGAGCCAATTCCAGACGAGTCGGAACCAGGTCGGAACCAGCCTTCGTTGAAAGAGCAATGCAATGTCTCCGATGCCTTGACACTCGATCAGATGAGATGGTCACCAGAAAGTTTGGACCGCGCGAGGTATTTTGAGCGGATTTTCAGTCGTGCGACCGGGCCGTCGCGTGAAGACGATGTTAGTTTAGGGTAACGAATTGAAGGTCACTCGAAACGTGATACGCTGCTGCTGCTGCGAGCCTGTTTGGTAGGTCCGAACAAGCAATGTGCAGCCTGAGGGAGCCTACCAGAGATCGAAGCGCCACCGTCGGCGGTGGCCGATATGATCACAGTACTCCGCTTGCCATGCAACGCAGTCCGGGTTGTGGGTCATCGAGAACGTTCAAAGTACTCACTTCTACAAGTCTGCGCATCACAAAGGCATTATCCGGAACATTATCTTCTCGCTTCGAACCCGAACCTCTCTTCTTTTGTTCTGCACACCCTGATCTACAGACCACTCCACCTCGCACTTTGATATCTTAGATTTGTCGTCGCGCTGGAACGCGATGATCTCATCCGTGTCGCACTTTTTCCAGCGAGTCCGGCATACAGAAGATTGGGACTCCCGAACAACAAGTCTCCGTAACAGGATGGCGTAGAGGCGATCCGGACATGGATCACCATCTTCTTCGGGGTTAATATTGAGAACACCGAGTGCGAATTCCTCCCGAACCGAAAGGCCTGCATCGTCATCCCGACGGATCCCTCGTAACTTGATTGTCTTGTTGGATAAAGGGCAGGTTATAAGAACCTCCGGACGAGTGTAATGAGGATATTGGGAGAATTTGCCTGGTTCACAGACGTCGGCGGGGACAAACAAAATCTTTATCGGCAAACCGACGTTTGTCAAGCTAAGAGGCTCGTTCTCGAGCACCCTGACCATCCTTCCCTCCGGCGTGTATCGTCCGAAATTAACATTCCAATTCAAGTAACACTTGGGGGAAGAAGGGATCATGCGCGAAGGATGGATGGACGGCGAAACAGACAGGCCGGTCCATAAGAACCAATCTCGTTCGTATCCGACTTCGAGAATTGCCTGGAACAACCTGAAGAAGGCACGCTCCCGACCCTCTCCGTACGCAGTGGAGATACTAACATTGAATATTCCTATCAGAGAATATGATTGGTCCTCCTCTCTTGTGGTAACCCTTCGAGCAATCCACTGCATCCGTTCCGGCAGGGACGGATGACGAATCCCCGGGGCGAAGTCACGGACATGATGCATGGTTACACCAGTTGCTTTGAGGATGGCATCACTAAGTAGGTCGAGCTGACGAGAGAGGCTTTGGTCATTGAGCTTCCACACATCCTCCGTAGGTATCTTGTCATTGAGGAAGTCGGTAAGACAACACCAATCTTTGGTGTAAAATTTGAGGTGCCGCGGAGCAAGGAGCTCCTGCAAAGTCCATCCACGTGTGAACCACCGGTCATGGACAAGGTCACGGAGGTCGTTCGTTTCGGAAAGATACGCGATGCATATCGCTGCATTCCGATACCACGAAAACATCGAGCGAATCGATTCGTCCAACTCGGCACTGCTGGATTTATTGATACAGACATTGTCCGCCCAGGCAAACTCGGTTCCATATTCCTCGGCAATGTCGCAGAAGCTGCGTAGCTTCTCGAAGCTCCGTTTACGATCGACGGAGTGATCGCTGCCCGGCGGACACAGGTGCGGGCCTAAGTGATCATTTTGACCCTGAAGGTCTTGGTAGGAGAGCTCCCTTCCTTCCCATGTATGCGAGAGAATGGCAAATCGCGTCACATCCTCGACCCATTCGGCAATGACTGTGTCTCGCAGCCGATCCCGCTGAACGGGCGTCATGGTAGGTACACCCTTGAAAGCTTTGCCCTCCGTCATTTTTATCGTCTCTGCACCGACACGGAGCCTTTCAGATGAGGTAAGATGTTCGGCCACCGAAGATCTCTCTTTGAGCTTCCTCTCGTGTAGGTTGATGAGACGTAAGGGAAGTTTACTGAATACGTGCGAATAAATCTCTCTGCGGAGAACATCGCAGAGCGTCTTGTCACTGGATCGGTTATCTCAGCACCAGTCATCAGTGACCATCCAATCTCACTCACCAGGAATATTTATACTTGGTTCTGTCAGAGGCTGCGCGCACGGAACCCTCAGACGACGAGTGTCCGGAAGACCTGGGTGAGACGTTATATTCATAGGCCGAATGAACGACTGGTAGCGGCGTACGACAGTGAGGACAATGTAATCCGTCGATAATCAGCTTCACTCAGCTTCTTCAGGAATTCTGTAGCTGGGTTTCTGTAACAAAACAGGTTCAGTCTGATACCAGTTCGATCACTAACGACGCTGACTGTGTGGATCTATCAAAGATGATTCCGGACTGGTCACAGCGATGTCTGGCAAGAGATGAACCTGCCATCAGTACGTCTCCAAACAACGAACATCGACAAACTAACGGTCGAGAAAGGCCAGCCATCCGTGTACCAACGATATAAGCTAGGACAATACCTTTCAATCGTCGAAAGTATAATGCAAGGAAAGGTGTCTAAGCGCCCTGCCGCCTGGCAGCCTCGTGGACAGCTCCAACACCGGCCCGGATATCCCGGCGAGCCGCCTATACCTGGCAGGCTCTAACTTCAGAACGAGGGCCTCCCAACCTGATGAGGATCGGCAACGAAGAAAAGAGAAAGGTATACATTTTGTGGATGCACCTACCCGAACAGTACATCACTCACTGATAGAAAGGCGAGGAAGCGAAATCCACGTACAGCACCGTCACGTACGTCATAGTAGAAGGCGTGCCAGACTGCCAGTGGCGACAGAGGAACAGTGGGTGAACCCCACTGGACTCGCGGTCTATCGTCGAAGTTGGTCGGGCAACTTGCGCTGACATTAGGGAGCTCCTGCGAAGGCGAGACGGTGAATCATACCCTGAGCGGGCACTGAAACCACGGAACCCAACAAAAATCATGCATCACGCGTCAGTGGTCACGTGCTCACTGGAAGAGTAACTTCAGAGTGTCCACCTTGCTGTCCGTCACTCTGGTCCACAGCCTAAATATTCGCATCACAACTACTTTCTCGTCATTTTCCCCCCACAAAACGTCTGCAAAGTTATAGACGAGCAGCCATCACGGGCTAGGGTATATCAGACGTCCTGCGCATTCCAAAGTCCCTCAGGCTCCAAGTCACTGCCTCCCACTACCTCAAACCCCAGGCAACGTGAAATCAGGATGAGCCGGCCAGTTACCGAGCTTCGCCGGATCACCACCAATCCGAACCCACGCCGAGTGCGACGGCG
>QGOI01000599.1:0-12334 GCA_003313885.1 Boletus sp. MG55 | reverse complement strand
GGGGAGCCGCTCACATCGCCGCGTCGCCTTCTTCTTGGCAGCTGCCTTTTTCCCTTCCACGCGCTTCTCAAACGCCTGGTCTTCCTCGCCCTGCCGTTTATGTTCTTCCAGGATCTACACGCGCCACGTGCGAGAACGAGGAATGAGCACGGCGACGCCAACGAGAAAAAAAAAACGTAAACCCACCGACTCGAACTCGTTCAACTCCGTATCCGGCTTGTTCGCCGACTTGTTCGACCGCGCCTTGGTCAAGATCTCCACGAAATGATCAAACACCTCCTTCTCGTGCAGCTTGTCACGGTAAAACTGCAACCCTTCGATCAGTTTCTTGACGGAGCGTTCCGACTTGAACGGCAACAGCGCCAGGCAAAAGGCGATGTCGCGCCATTGACGAGGGTCGTCAGAGAGTCGGAAACGTTGGCAGAGCTTTTCGACGATGTTTTCGGCTTGTTTTTCCTGGGGTGGGATGGGGAGGTGAGGGACTGTCGGAGGGGATGGAATGAGGGACTTACTTTTTCGATAAAGGTGAAAATGTAGCGCATCGTGCTCTGGAACACCTTTTCGTCGACGGCATGTTCCCCAGACGACAAATGACTGATGACTAGCGCATTCGATGAGCAAAAGACGAATCCGAATCCGAGCCAACGACCCCTTACCGTCCGGCAAGTTGTTGTAAATCGCATTGTCCTTCGTCGACAGTTCCGTAAAGAACAGCTTTGCCAAGTCTGACAGCCGTGGCTCTTCGTCCTCCAGACACTTGGCCATCTCGCCCAGTTGACCCTTGACCTTGATCATCCCGTTGAGGATGAGATGCGTGAGCACCATGAGCGTGTTTTTCTTGACGACCATGTCTTGGTCCGAGAGACCCTTGTAGAGCTCGTTGCTGTTCTCGTCAATGATGCTGCTAAAGGACACAGCGACGTCCCCGAGCGCGATGACGATGTTACTACGGATGCTCGGGTCTTTGGAGGTCTCGAGAATCTTGAAAAGTAGGTGGTGGTGCTGGTCACAGAATTGTGAGCTGACGCAGAGGAATTTCGCAAAGGACAATGTGGCCGTCGCACGGAGGGTTTGGTTCTAGCAATCTATTGTGAGTAGTCACGAATGAGGACCGTTGGGTACGACGACTCACTTTGAACTTGTGGGGACTCCCGCAAACGTGGATGAGCAATGGTCCGTAAAGCGCTAACAAGGACTGTGGCCCATACAAGAGCTCCGTTTCCCGCACGGCAGCGATCCGTTCACCAATCTCATCTTCGACGTTACCAGCGACCTGATCAAGCTCCTCGACTACCTTGGCCCCCTTGTTCGACGAATCCGTCCCTACCCCGAGCTTGTCCGCTAGTAAAAAACGTCAGCAGTCCCCTTCAAACAACAATCACGGGACGAACCCAGTTCTTTCTCGTCCTTTTGGCGCTTCCATTCCCTTTCAACGAGTTCAAGAAAGACGATATGTTTGATCGCGACGTGTCCTACGACGAATAAAAGCTGGCTGAGATGGAACACATCGCCGACGTCTTTCTCCCCCGGCGCCTGACTCCCTCCTTGCGTAAACGAGATGCCCTGCGACACTGGTGCGGTGGATGCAAAACCTGCCGACGCCGGAGGCTCCGCGTCATCCTCCATCGCATTCGGATCTCGCTCCTCGTCCACAGGCGCGTCTGATGCTGGTGGCTGCGGCTTTCGCGTAAACGCGCGGCGGGTGAGGTTCTTGATGATCTCGTTACACAACTCGTCGGGGTGATCGCCAAGAGCGTAGATCGTGTTGATGGCCTGCTCAGCCATCCCAAACCATTCTTTGGAACGACAGGGATGCTCGATGGCATCCTGCAATTTTTTGAAAACAGGATTGTCCATTTCCAAGCGAAGGGTCTTGTTGAGAAGGGAGCCTGTCCATCACGCTATAGGCGCGAGACACACGGTATTGGCGGACGAGCTTACCTTTGACTTTCTTTGCGCTCCCATTGAGCCGTTGAAGAGCGACGCATGTATACCGAGCGAGCGTAAGATCGGCCTAAGTAATGGCATGGTCAATTCATGACCTCGAGGGACAAACACACGACGCTACCTTTCCCAGAGGGCCTAATCCTACTCTGAGCAAAACGTCAACCTTCTCCGATACGACGCTACGTTGTGCGAGTGCAAACATGCCGAGGATGATCATCGCGCCTCGACGTTGACATGCAGGAAGGGATTTCGGAGAACCTAACAAAAAATGTTTGGCGACCTGTTGCATGGCAACACCCAGAGCACGCTTACTGTAGACTTGCCATAGCTTGTTGATGATGTCGTGATGGACGAGATCTTCATCCATCATCGTCTTCATCATCTCCTCCAGACTGGTCAACTCAGCGAGCGTTGAGTCATATGTCAACCTAGTGGAATCAGTGGAACGGTGCGGAAGACGGATGTTCAACGCTCACTCGATCATGTTCTTGGCGATCCGGTTCACTTGCTGCTTCGGCTCTATGTCAGCTACTGGATCAAAGTACAAGCCGCGGTAACACTCCAATAAACGGGAGCGCACGCCCTTCAGTTCTTTCCCATCCTCTGCAGTTTGATTGTTGTCTTTCGACCATATCAAATGAAGCATGCGTTTGATCCCGAGCTGAATCGACTGTTAGTCAAAGACATCCCCGGAGAATGCGAAAACTACCTCTGATGTCTCAAATTCGTATTGGCTGGTTGTCCGGAAAAAGTCCATCGCCTCCAACACCTCTGCTTTGTTGGTACTGCCAAGCAGTTGCATTACGGAATCCATAGCACCTTCGATCGTCTTGATAAAACTGAGTGCTTCCGAGTAATACTTCTTCCGTAGTCTGAGATGAAGGACTTCGTTGGACTCCAGCGCAGCGAGGGCTTCTTGTTCGGATGTCATGGCGGCAAGGTTGACCGTTGAATTGCGCGCTTTTTTCTTTCCTTTCCGCTTCTTTGGTTGGGGCTGCTCGTCGTCTTCGTCCATTATGCTGTCTAAATCTTCATCCCTCGACTCATCGATGTCCATCTCGTCATCATTTTTAACACTTCGTCTGATAGAATCGTCAGAACGGAACAAACAACCAAGTTCAACACACTTTTTCCTCTTTTTGCGAGCTCTGGGGGTGTTTTCGACATCATCAGTTTCCATTTCATCGTCCTCATCGCCATCGCCATCTCTACCCTCTTCGTCCCCCTCTTCTTCGCCATCTTCTCCTTCTTGTTCGGTTTCTTCCCCAGCTTCGTCTCGTTCCACAGCCTTCCCAACAGTATCTTCTAATTTGTCTAGTTTAGTTGCCACCTCTTGGTAATAGCCCTGCCATTTCTCCAGATTCAGAGGACCACCGTGCATTAGTCCCCACGGATGGGTCGTCACCAGCTTGGCCAACAACGCCACCGCCGATTTGCGGACCGTGGATGCCTTGTCTTCCAACATCGCCACAGCATGCCTCGTAATCTTGAGTCGCTGCTTCGGGAATGGCACACGGAGTTCACATAGCTTCGATAACGTGGCGAGCACTTTGGAGCGGACATACGAGGACAAGTCGAGCATGCGGGAGATCAAGAGGTCAAAGAGCCCGCTCAGTTGTTTGTGTGTTTGTGTCGAGTCGTTGGTCATGTCTTCTGAACCGGAGAGTTCGCGAATGAGTGAACCTATGACTTCGACGAGCGCCATGCGCATCGGGTACGACTAGGTGGATCTCTATCATAGGCAACGATTCGAAGTGGCCGACACATACCTCGGAGTCTAGATGTTCAAGAAGAAGACTGATTTGCTTGAGCACTGACCGCGGAGACTCCTCAGTGAACTTGACAAGGAAACGTGAAAAGGCTCTAGGACCCTTTGTGTCTTGCGCACTGAAGGTCATCCCAGCGATCTCACGTAGTATCTCATCTCCAAGTTGGGCGTGGTCGAATTCTTTGGCGAGGTAAGTCAGGAGTTCTGCCATTGGTTCGGCGAGATGTTCGTAATATTGTAGCGATTGCATGACACTGATCTGCGCGGCAACAGCATGACCATGGTGCTTGACAGCGATGCAGATAACTTTGTAGACTTTCGTCTTGATAGAATGATCCTTCATGTACTGTTCGCTCTCTGCGATGTGATACGCGGGGCGAGTAAGGCAGCTGGAGCAAGGTCACTAACTCAATGTTCCGGGCCGGTGCAGAAAACATACGTTATGAATGCGTCCCTCTCGGGACTTGTCATCCAGATACGATGAGTTTTGAGCTTCATTGCTTTGGAAAACAGCTCGAGCGTTCCCGGTATTTGGCCCATCCAACTCCACGTGTCCCCGGTCCTCGCTGCAGCGCGTGAACCCCCTGCTTTACCACCTCTTCCACGACGAGCCCGTGGAGGTGGATGTGGGGCATCCTCCTCGCCCCTCGATTTGACCTTTTCCGCCGCAGAGACGAACCAGTGGAGGAGAAAGGCGTACATCTCTAGCGGTACCTTGTGCGCCATGACAACCTGTTGGTCCTCCTCCCTCGAATCCCTGATCGCCGCGTCTATCTGCGTACTGAAGCCCGACGCGATCGAATCTAGGAGTTTGCTCATGAGTGGGCCAGGGACTGCGTCTGCGTGTTTGAGTAGGCTACGAAAAATGTCAAATATCTCCGGGTCGGCGATAGCTTCCGAGTCGTGTGCGGTTTTGTCGACGGCATCTGTGAGACGTCAGAGACGAGTTGGACATGGGAGGGTAAACGCACGTTGTAGTAAGGGGCCGGGTTCGGTGTCATGTATGTCGTGTTCGTTGGGTATCTCGTACGAGGAAATGTCCTGGAGCGACTGGAGCTCGTCTTGCAGCTCGAATTTGTCGCTCATGTTGAGCTCGTCGTTGTCAACGGCGACGACGACGCGCTGCAACTTCTTTGTGTGAATATCACGTGCACGCGTTGGGTCACGTGCTCATAAGCCAAGTCACTGGGCCCTTCTCGAAGGTGACCTTTACCGACATCGACCATGGTAAGTCAACGACCCGCTCAACAGTGCCATCCGATGACCAGTTTTTAGATCATTCCAGTCAGGTGCTTCACATGCGGAAAAGTCATTGGTGACAAATGGAACGCATACCTAGAATTACTTGCAAATGACATGAGCGAAGGGTATGCACTCGCTGTTCTGCCCTGACCCAACCTTATACCGGACCGCAGAGACGCTCTTGACGAACTGCAGTTGAAGAGATATTGCTGTCGTCGTATGGTATTGACGCACGTCGATCTGATCGAGAAGCTCCTACATTATAATCGTGCGTCATCACAGAATCGTTTTTTGTCCGTGCCACCAACGTTTTCTTCACAGCAATGGAGCGTGTAAAAGACAAGATTTTTTAGTTGTTTTCACTGTACATCCGCATACATGCGAATCGACGTTGTACTCTTGGCTTGTGCATCTTGACCGTGCATCCATCAAAATGCAGATATTAATGCAGGGGTAAAATTCTCGACATGAATCGTAACGACCACTTCTCTCCTTCATATCATACCCTGTTGAATCTAATCCAGCCCGTCAGTCCAGTTACAGCTTCAGCATCCCATGCACCCTGAAATGTGGTCTAGGTATGTCACATTGACTGGCTGCTGTCTGCCGTGTTCCCAACCCAAATCGCATCCTCACGTCCATCGAAAATGCACCTTCCATCCCCATACCCATTTGCTGCATTACATGTATCGGATAGGTAGCTGGCAACGGATCCCAAATAGGTATACGTATACCTGCAAAAGCCGTGAGCAGTCTCGTCACCTCGATGCACATGAATCCCCCTACGTGACCGTATCCGCCGTCGATTGAATACTGCAAAAACGTCAGCCCCTCCACACTCACCTGCCCAAATATCGGATGTGCTACTCACAACTCTATCGTGCAACTCGCTTGAACCCACTTTGCTACGGAATATGGCCCCACAGTGAACGTCGCCGTGTTTTGCGCATTCAGGGCGTCGATGATCTGGTTGCAGTCCGCTTGATTGGGTCCAGAGCCCACTACACCACCGCAGGTCGACGCGCAGTTTGCCCCGGTCAAGTCCACGTTGTCACGTTTACCCGCTCGGATTCGTGCGTGCACTCGTTCCTTGTTCGGGAGGGGGTGTATGGTCTCTGTGACCCCATGGGATAACTCTGAGATGCAAGTCAAAGTTAGTGAGCTCCCCAGGACAGTACGACCGCCTTATCACCTTGGGTGACCATTGTTGACGCAGCGGCAAGGCCGATCGTTCCCCCAGTGTCCGCGAGAACGGGGAGGAGGACGAGTATAGCAGCGAACCGGTGACCGATCATATGACGGTGTTTAAGCGACGATTGTTCCCCTCTCGGATCTTTCATGGTCGCGTACTTTTATACGTTTGACGCATAATGATTGCGTCCGTCATCCTTCGGCCAAGACATAGCTTAACCCCGCAGATGGCGTCAATTGGAATGATCGGGCGCTGGAAGCCCGCTCATCATTCAAGCTCCCTGACCAGATGTCTACGGCGGCCGACTCCACTCTCGAGAAGGGTCCCGTACGCTGCTTCGTTGGCTCTGTTGACCGAAAGGGGTGGATTATCTTCTAGGGATTTACTCATCATTGCACGGGTGCAATGCTCATAGGAACGAAAGTTTCCGATGACGTCGTCCGTCGAAGAGGCTAAATTTATGATATGTCCAATCGCAAGCTCGAGCATTTTTGCCTTCCTCTTCGACGTCGGCTCCGGCTCTCCACCCCTTTCTGTCCGCATGTAGTCCCTTGTCCGTAGTCATTCTCGCTAGCTTGCCTGTCCTCGTCCATACAATCTAGCTCGTTTTTGGCTCCACCTCTTAGCTCGGTTCGCCCTTGGCCTTCCGTGCCGGGCCGGAGTTTCCCCGCTCCGGCTCTCGGCACAACCCGGTCAATCCTTTCGAGGCCCACCTTGTGACCTTGCCAGAGCAAACACCGTGCCCACTCATCCCATCCTCTCCTCAGATGCCGGCAGTCCCCAGCCGAAAATCGCCGCGTTGTCCAGGAGTAAAAGTATAAATTACCTCCGAATGTATGCTTTCTCGTCTTACTCGGGGTACGCTATTTTGGTTCTTGGCCTCATGACCGAGCGACTTGAATATACCCTTATCCGAACTGGCAGCACTCGTCCTACACGGTGATGCTTGGGTTACTTCTCTCGTGGAGCTGCGCAGAAGGCGAGAAGCGCGTTTAAATTTAAAGTAACAGCGTCGGCTGCGTCAGCAAAGCGCTAGAGTGTAGCTCGACTTTCAAGGAAATATAATGCTTATGAACACGCATTCGAATTCTGCGGTCGTGTCAAGTGACATACTATCCGTATGTTCACCAAGGACTCCGCCTCAGCTCGCCTTTTCACCATCACCCATGGCCAGCGTCATCTCGTCAAAGTCTTCCAACAACTCCTCCAACTGCACATCAGGGAAGTCTGCTTCTTCTTCTGCGTTCTCTCCGTCTGCCTCCACACCTGCACCCGCGTCACCGTCTGGCTCAGGACCAACCTCGTCCACGTCCATTCCATGCTGCCCTCCCTTCTTCCTCCTGCTCCCCGCATCGTGCATCTTGCCGTCCTTCACCTTGTACGGGTTGCAAGGCACGAGCTGAAAAGAGACGTGAAGGCCAGCGCTTGCATTAGTGTCATGGAAGGAACCGACCAGATGATGGCGTCTGGTCGAGCCTGACAGTCACAAATAGCCATCGGGGGAGCAGAAACGCGGTTCCGTGATCGATCAGGCGCGACCGTGCGCTCGAACTTTTACTGACACCCACAGCCGTTTCAAACTGGCACCATCCTACGCTTTGGGCGGATCCGTTTTTTCGTTTCGCCGTCGTCTCTGCTGATGAGCCAGGTAGACGCTGATGCCTGCCAAAAACGAATCGAAATGTGAATTCGAACGCTCTGATCCCCCCGATACCGATACCGAGATACTCGAGCCCGCTGTATAGGTGTAGATGCAGACGCGAGACGACGAACGAACATGTCAGATTTGATTGCAATACCTCTACTACCGTTTTGATACTAGGGCTGGGCCTGGTAGCTTCGAAAGCCTATTCCACCCGGCAGGACACACTAGATACACAGATGTCCTGCAGTTCTATGGTACAGTAATTAAATATAAACACCAGTATCTCGATACAATGAACAAGTTCTATGATATATCTACGAATCAAAGGGTAGATAGGAAGGGAGGCATGTAGGAATGGTGTCCTCTGAGTCGAACAAGGGGGTATAGCCTGAAGAGTCATGTTGAATATTAACTACCGACCGATATGAATAAAAGGAACCCAAGAGGAGAAAGGCGCGCCAGAATCACGGAGATGCTGGACAGCATAATGCAATGCTTCTGCAGCCTCCGTCCTGTCGGGAACCTTGCCGTCCCGAAAGAGATGCTCGTACATCTTCTGCGTCACTTTCGGTGCGTCGCAGTCCATTATTGACCACATTGTTGCGATGACGCCACCATAACCGGCAAGAAGCATCCCGGCGACGAGATGCACAGACTCTTCCGGCAGATTCTCGTCTCCCTTCGCGGTCTCACAGGCAGAGATAAATGCGAGACCGCCTTGAGGCCGTGACTCGGACAATCGGATGATGTCGGAGAGCTTCAAATGGCGAAGGTCCGCAAGGCAAAGCCCGCTGTCGAGCGGGTTCTTGGGATCTTGGATGCCGTGACATGCGAAATGTACCCAGTCGGAGGTCTTCATCTTCTGCATAACGTCCTCGATTGTACCATGAGAATGTTGGAGGGTTACGAAAGGAGACTTCGCAGACAGTGTTGTGATGTGATCAATCTCTTCCTTCACGCAGGGTAGCCTAACCTGCCCATCGTTCGGTGGCTGAGAAACAGCGAGGAGGCGAATATTGGATGAGGAAGCGTTCAAGGCTGACGATGCGAGAGCACTAAGACTTGGTATATAGGAGGATATAGCGAAGTCCGAAAGCTTTGGACCTGCCCCAGCTGTACCATAGCAACCAGCAGCGTGTATGGGTAGAAAAGCAAAAGGCCCAGTCGGACACCAAAAAATACGGGTCATCTTCTCGGAACCAGATGGCGGAGTCTGAGAACATGCAAACTTCAGTCAGAAAGCATTGACTCTCAAGGGTTTCAGAGAGACGACATACCGGAAAGCCAAGGGCTTGCAGAACAGGGTTTACAATGTTCTTCCATAGGAAAGCCAAAATCCACCGCAACCGGTCGTCGGGTGTCAATCCTTTAATTCTAAGTGTGCCATCTGTGTCACTCCCTTCCATACCATCGCCCATCAACCTATTGAGAAAGTTCTGTGATGCGAGATTGTCATCGGAGGTGATGAGTGCAGAAATGTCGTCACGCGAAATCACAGGATAATTGCGCTTGAGCAATATATGGAGCAGGTATTCCACATCTGGATAGCTAATACCAGGAAGGGGAACAGGAGTAACACCGCCCAGCTCCGCCATGACGATGAATGCATCGCATCGTTGTTTGCTAGCATTGAGGTAGATGACTGGTCCGGAGTGTGCCAAGGCAGCTAGTTGCTCGATTGTATTCGAGAGCAAGAAACGATCAAAACCTGGCAAGGACCGTATGTCGGCAAGGAGCTTTTCTCGTCTGAGAGCAAGATCATGATGCCTCTGGACTTCTTTCTCCAGCGACTTAGCGTTGTCGACCAAGTCATTCGCCGGCCCGCGGGATGTGACATAGTCACGAGAGCTGGCATGTTCCAGTTCTTGGGAGATCTGCTGAAATTGATCAGCAAGGTCTGGATGCTCGACACCAAGTCCATCAACTGGAGTGCGCAGCTGCAAGAATTGACTCCAGATAATGGCACGTGCTTGATCGAGCCACTCGACAGCCGTTTCAGGACAACCAGCTTCAAGTGCAGCAGCGGCAGCATCTCGTGCTACATCAGCAGCTTCAAGGAGGATACGGTGGCGCTCTGTGAGTGGAAGCCCAAGCCATGCCAACCGTGGAAGAAGGTTGATGGTGGTGGTATATGCATCAAGGAGAGTCTGGGAGTTTCCTTGGAGGCGTGCGGAGGAAATCCATTGGCGAGCAGCATGAAAGCGGATGGAAGTGGGACCTGTGGAGGCATGACTTGCCGCTGAAAAATGTAAGGTGGCAGCAGAGAGATGCGAAGGATCACGAGAGTGCGTGAAACACTTCATGAACGCATTTCCAAGGTTGTCCAACAGAGCTGCCTTGTGAGGATGGCCATTGGGAGTGAGACAGACTGCTTCCTCTGACATAGAAATGGACCTGTCCATGTCCGCGAGGTCACCGAGACGCTCAAAGCGACGAGATAATGAGGACCCGAGGTTGTTCAACCGACCTGGCTTGTCGGGATGGCCACTGGGAGTGAGACGGACTGCCTCCTCAAACATTGAAATGGACTTGTCGATGTCCACGAAGTCACTGAGACGCTCAAAGCGACGAAATAATGAGTTCCCGAGGTGGTTCGAGAGACATGGCTTGTGGGGATGGTCATTGGGAATGAGACGCGTCGCCTCCTCGAACATTAAAATAGACCTGTCGATGTCCACGAGGTTACCGAGACGCTCAAAGCGACGAGATAACGAGTTCCCGAGGTTGTTCAACCAACGTGGCTTGTTGGGATGGCCATTGGGAGTGAGACGGATTGCCTCCTCAAACACTGAAATGGACTGGTCGATGTCCATGAGGTCACCAAGACGCTGAAATCGACGGGACAATGAGCTCCCGAGGTTGTTCAACAGAGCTGGCCTGTCGGGATGGCCATTGGGAGTGAGACGGACTGCCTGCTCAAACATTGGAATGGACTTGTCCATATCTGTGAGGTCACCGAGACGCTCGAAGCGACGAGATAACGAGGACCCGAGGTTGTTCAACCAACGTAGCTTGTTGGGATGGCCATTGGGAGTGAGACAGAATGCCTCCTCAAGCATCGAAATGGACTTATCGATGTCCACAAGGCCACCGAGACGCTCAAAGCGACAAGACAATGAGTTCCCGAGATTGTTCAACCAAGCTGGCTTATCGGGATGGTCATTGGGAGTGAGATCGACTGCCTCCTCACACATCGAAATGGACTTGTCGATGTCCGCGACGTCACCGAGACGCTCAAAGCGACGAGATAACGAGGACCCGAGGTTGTTCGATCGAGCTGCCTTGTCAGGATGGAAATTGGGAGTGAGACGGACCGCTTCCTCAAACATCAAAATGGACTTGTCAATGTCCGCGAGGTCACCGAGACACTCAAAGCGACGAGATAACGAGTTCCCCAGGTTGTTCAACCAATGTGGCTTGTTAGGATGGCCATTAGGAGTGAGACAGACTGCCTCCTCAAGCGTCGAAATGGACTTGTTAATGTCCACAAGGTCACCGAGACGCTCAAAGCGACGAGATAACGAGTTCCCGAGGTTATTCAACCAAGCTGACTTGTCGGGATGGTCATTGGGAGTGAGACTGACTGCCTCCTCAAGAATTGAAATGGACTTGTGCATGTCTGCGAGGTCACCGAGACGCTCAAAGCGACGAGATAATGAGGACCCGAGGTTGTTCAACAGACCTGGCTTGTGGGCATGGCCATCGGGAGTGAGACGGACTGCTTCCTCTTTTATCGAAACGGACTTCTCAATGTCCGCGAGGTCACCGAGACGCTCAAAGCGACGAGATAATGAGTTCCCGAGGTTGTTCAACCAAGCTGGCTTGTCGGGATGGCCATTGGGAGTGAGATGCACTGCTTCCTCTTTCATTGAAATGGACTTGTCGATGTCCGTGAGGTCACCAAGGCGCTCAAAGCGACGAGATAACGAGGACCCGAGGTTGTTCAGCCGAGCTGGCTTGTCAGGATGGCCATTGGGAGTGAGACGGACTGCTTCCTCTTCCATCGAAATGGACTTGCCGATGTCCGCGAGGTCACCGAGACGCTCAAAGCGGCGATATAATGAAATCCCGAGTTGGTTCAGCAAAGCTGGCTTCTCGGGGTGTCCATCCGGAGTAAGCTGTACGGCATACTCCAACATCAAAATTGCGTCGTGGATGTCAACAAGGTCGCCGTTGCCTTCGAATCGACGAGACAATGAGCTTCCAAGCCCAGCTAGTAGTGCAGGCCGGCGAGGATTCCGATCTGATAAGTCCAACAGCATAGCCCGTGCCCTCTTTATCAACTCCTGGTCATCAGGGTTTGCACTGTCCACCTGAGATATCCCAGACTCCATCGCCTGAATCGTCACAGAGTTCTCGGCCATCTGCAGTGCGAGGCAAGCTGCTCGGTACGCATAACACTCCACTGGGAAGAGCTCCACCACTCTGGAGAGTAAATCCTTCGCTTCCGTCCTGTCGGTCTCGTTGCCTTGCCTTTGCCAACGGACCAGAAGCACAAAACTGAGATCGAGTGCCGTCGCGTGGTAATCTGGGTGACTAC
>QGOI01000593.1:0-15964 GCA_003313885.1 Boletus sp. MG55 | reverse complement strand
CTTGTTGGTGTCCGGTGATCCGGTCGAGACTGTAGGGAAGATGAATTTCAAACAAGACTGGGCAGGGCCTTTTACATGGCGTAAGATGAGCTGAAATTGCGACGAGTGACTCCGGGGGTATAATCGGTGAAATACTATGAATAGGTGGTTAATGACGAATGGGTTGTGGGCGGATCGACTGACTTGATGGGGTGGGTTTCTGACGTTTTGATGTACAAGGGAACATTGCTGGTTTCTTTGTGATGTGATGGTTGTGGTTGAGGTGGGACGGTGATAGAATCCGAGAGTGCATTAGACAGTTCCAATTGCAGCTCTGGATGGGGTATAGTTTCTCCGGTTGCGAGTGCAGCGCGTTGTTTGGCTGCTGGTATTAGTAGGGGACGGGACTCTCTGTTGACGGGCGTGGTACAAGGCCACCAGAGAACCTGGTCTGCGTATTGTTCCTGGCGCTCCCGCAAACCGCGGACCACATCGGGGAGATACAAGGACAGTGGCACGTACGAGACGGGACAACCTTTGGAGGGTTGGGTAAGAAGCAGAAGAGGGAGAGCTTGGGCGTACCCTGGTGGCCATATTTTAAGCGGCTATATTCGCTCATGTGGTGCTGAGAAGCCAAGGGAGCGAGCTTCTGCCGGGTCAGCAGGACTTTGACAAGGAGAGAAGGGACTTTGCACCTGGAGAGCCCATCGATCGTAGACCACGTTGGGTGGATCCGAGTCCGCGGCGGTTCCGACGTCGAGAACGGCGTCAGACATGGCCGGGGATGCTGCGGGCGTCAGGGGAACTTCGCGGCGCGTGAGCACATCAGCCGAGTTTCCCTCGCTCCGGTCTCTCATCGTCGACGTCGCTCATAACGACCACAGTCTCTCTTTTTCACCCTTTCACTCTTTTTCTGTACACTCTTTAGAGACATGTCCCGCTCGGTCCGTCTCGCACACCAACCCCACCCACACCACAGCCAACCGTCGACATCACGACCACCCGTCTCCACCGGCACCACCATCCGTCGTGCAAAGACCCTCACTCGCCCGGAGCGCAGTGTTGCACCTGTACCCCTCATCAATCCCCCGTCTTCTCTTGCGCCCACCGCTTCAGGTTGGATACCTGGCATCAGCACCGGCGGTGGTTTCGACCCATGGCGCATATTCTCTCGCATCGTCACCTTCTGGGCCCCGTCCTTTCTGCTCACCTCTATCGGCGGCTTCAAGGACAAGAGCATGATCCAGGCCTGGAGGGAAAAGATCGCTCTTTGCTTCATCATCTCCGTCCTTTGCCTCGTCGTCGCTTTCATAACCGTCGGCGAGCAAAGGGTCCTTTGTCCATCTACCTCTAGTACCACTTCCGCTCGTTACACCACCCTTGGTGCTGCTTCTGGTATCCTTAGCGTACAGGGTATCATCTTCAACGTCTCCGCCGCACAGTCTCCACCAGCCGTCCACCTAGACTTGCTCACCCAACAAGAGCCTGGTCAAGACATCACTCCGTACTTCACCCGCAGCGCGTCACAATATACTGCTTGCAATGGTCTCACCTTCCCCGCCGCAACAGATAATCCATGTACTACCTCTTCGTCCTGTCCTCTCGGCCCTCTCAATGCTTCTTCTACATTCACCAAGCTCAACATACAGGAGACCTCGCAGCTTCTTGGCTATGACTGGGGCCAGGTTGCTACCCTCACCAATTACTTTGTGATCGATGGCGCCGTCCTCAATATGAATCCCTACATGATACTACACCCCAACCCGAATTCATCCGACCCCGTCGATCTTGCCATTCGCAGCATTCTGAACCAACCAAACAATACCGGTGGCAAGGATGCCTCCATGCTGTTCTACAACAACCCCACCACCAAATCTGCCGTCCCTTGTCTCACTCAAAGATATTACGCCGGCAACATCGACAAAATCACCCCCGGTTGTTTCGTGTCATCACTACTTCTCTACGTCGGCCTTATCGTCATCCTTAGTCTTGTTTTCGTGCGATTCGCGATGGCATGTGTATTCAACTGGTTCCTGTCTGCCAGATTAGCAGGTCCTCCCGATAGCACCGACCTTAACCGCTCAGCCATCAGTCCAGCGGTCATGCCCGAGGGCGCCAACATCTCCGTCGACAACAAAACCGGAATGGCTCCTTGGGCGGGTCCCCCCGGCGCCAAGAAACCTGCGACGCTCCGCAAGACCTCCCAACCCCCTACTACCGCCCCACTATCTCCTCAGACACCTAGTCAAGTCATGAGCTTGGCGCAGATCGGGGCTGAGCTCTTTGCGGTGTGTTTGGTGACATGCTATTCCGAGGGCGAAGAGTCCATGCGCTCGACGCTTGATGCGATTTCTCAGACGACGTATTCCGACCATCGGAAACTCATCTTCGTCGTTGCCGATGGAATGATCACCGGGGCGGGAGAGAAAAGGAGCACTCCAGATATTTGCGTTAGCCTGTTGGAAGCTGACCCACGGTTTGGAAATCCCGCACCTATGAGTTACTTTGCGGTTGGATCTGGGGTCAAGAAGGAGAATCGCGCAATGGTGTACGCAGGCCATTACAGTACGTTTTTTTAAATGAAAGCTTCACGCGTTGTGACCTTACAAATCGCGTTTGCACAGCTTGTGTAGGTCGCCGTACGCCTACGTTGATTATTGTCAAGTGCGGAATCGAAGCCGAGGCGACAGACAAGAAACCTGGTAATCGTGGCAAGCGCGACAGTCAGCTCATCCTGATGAACTTCTTCTCTCGGGTCACTTACAACGATCGCATGACCCCACTCGACTTTGACATCTTCCGTAAGATCCATGTGCTCATGGGTGTAACACCTGATTTCTTTGAAGTCTGCTTGATGGTATGAGAGTTCTTCCTATTGTTGATACTGTACCGAGGTCTCATGTTTGACAGGTCGATGCAGACACTAAAGTGTTCCCCGAGTCGCTCAAATCTCTGGTAAACTGCATGCACCATGACCAGATGATCATGGGTGTTTGTGGGGAGACCCGGATAGCCAACAAACGAGCGTCATGGGTCACAGCTATCCAGGTGTTTGAGTACTTCATCTCCCATCATCTCGCCAAGGGCTTTGAATCTGTGTTTGGTGGTGTTTCATGCCTCCCGGGCTGTTTCTCAATGTTCCGATTGAAAGCTCGTCGGAATAATGGTGAAGATTGGGTTCCTCTTATCATCAAGCCTGAAATCGTTCGCGAGTACAGTCAAAACGAAGTCTCAACTCTACATCAGAAAAACCTCTTATTGCTCGGTGAAGATCGATTCCTGACCACCATTCTCATTCGTACATTCCCCAACCGTAAAATGATGTTTCTCCCGCAAGCGCGCTGCCGTACCATTGTTCCCGATACATTCTCTGTCCTTCTATCTCAACGGCGTCGTTGGATCAATTCAACCATCCACAATCTCATGGAACTTGTGCTTGTACGCAACCTCTGTGGCACATTCTGTTTCAGCATGCAGTTTGTTGTATTCATGGATCTTCTCGGCACCGTCGTGCTTCCGATAGCCATTGCGTTGACTTATATGCTCATCGTCAGCATGATCATCACCCCTCCGGTCAATTTCCAAGAGGCAATCCCGTTGACGTTGTTGATTGCTGTGCTTGGTCTCCCCGCCGTCCTGATTTTGATCACGACGCGGAAGATCGTGTATGTGTTTTGGATGTTGATATACCTTCTTGCCCTCCCTATTTGGAACTTCGTACTACCGGTTTACGCATTCTGGCACTTTGACGACTTTTCGTGGGGAGAGACGAGGTTGGTGCTTCCCTGGTTGTTGGCTTGTTGGTACACACCCACTGACTACTCGTAACAGGAAAGTGGAAGGAGAAGCGAAAGACGAAGCCCATGGAACAGGTGACGCTGCCGTCAGTGGATTGTCTGTACCGCTTCGCCGCTGGGAAGACTGGGAACGATCAAGGCTCCGCAAAATCAAACGTGAAGAACGAAGAAGAAGAGATATGGAGCGTCTACATCCAGGCGGATTCGTCAGGAGTGAGAACGATCTGTTAGACGTTCGAGGAGCAAGTCAGTACGAGGGCTCGGACACGTACTCGCTTGCTTCTTCGGAAGAGGATCACTGGGGCCAGCAGGTCGGAGGGTACAACGAGAGCAGTGCGCAGTACCCTCCACCCCCCGTGGGTCTTTATCATGTCGCAGCCGCTGGAGAGGGAGCAATGGTTGGCGATGCACAATTGGAAGCGATGCTGGACGCTGGGTTCGACGACGAGTCTCCAGGTGCCTCTCCCGCGCGCACACCGATGACCCCGGCATTCACAGCGCGCTATCAGCTGTCCGACAACCCATCTCAACAGCATCTGATAAGCGCCATGTCGCGTTCTGAGAGCTCTCATACGCCACCAGGTTTATCCTACCCCGTTCACCGGGAGGTACACGACTATCACCAACGACCGAGAGAAGCTTATGGACCCCTTGGACCGTTAGACCCAGGAGAGAAATTTTAAACAAGGACTCGTCGAATACCTGGTTTTCGGATCTTTGTTGATATACCTTTTTTTTTGATAATCTTAATCGTTATTTTCATCTCTTGTTGTACCATCTTCTTGTGGACCTTTGTCACTTGCCAGCTGGAACGACAGACTAGACGCCTACTCCTCTGGTGACTATGTATATGCATATATTGTGGCTAGATTGAGGATCGTGTCCAAGTGCTACACCAGGTGTTCGCGTCGCTTCGTTCTGGCAAAGTAACAGCACAGAAAGAGTACCTCGTCGTCGTCGTCTTGCGCAAGGCCCATGGGGTGTGGGTCATGTCCTCGCTTCATCTCCTGAATCTCCTCGGCCGGCCCTGCTGCGGACCCATTATGGTCAGCATCGCCGTCACCTGGTTTATTTGACAGTCCCTGTGCAGAGATGGTGGTCAATGACGACCTCTTCGAGCAAGAGACTCCTTGCCTTTATGAGACGTCGGAACCGACTCCGCAAGCGGTCTCTCGCATGGGGTATAGACGCGTCCGATTCTTCTGCAGAGTAAATACGCTGGTGCCTCGTCCGTCTCTTCCACAGGCCCTTGACGATGACGGATTGCGTCCGTGCCTGTGTCGTAGGAAGAGGCTCCGTCTGGACGTGGCGCGCCTCGTGTTGTCTGATGCTCCCCATGCGCGGGGACGGTGGGTGATGCGACCTCGGGAGCTGGACGGTCATCAGCGCGGGAAGAGCGGAGTGTCATGGTTGGACTCACTTCGAGGATGGAACCGGACAGGCTGGTCGGCGTGGGCGCGAGGAGCGGTATCAGAGCGAGGGAGGGGGAGGTCGAAGGGATTGGGTTATCATCGGGCTTTGAATCCGTCGTGGGCTGCGAGCATGTCAGGTGTGCGAGCGGGGAAGGGGAGGAAGGGACTCACTAGAGGGGAAGGTTCGGCTTTGGGTAACGGAGGGGGTATGTCTGGCAGAGGTCTGCGAACGACGTCGGCGTCCCAGACCCATATCCTGAAATCACAACAGCCGCCGACGAGATATCGACCGTCGAAAGAAAAGGCGACACAGGAGACGTCGTTGGCGTGGCGGAGGGGCGGGCCGGCGACTTGACGGGTGACGAGGTTCCAGACTTGCATGACGATGTGGGGGCCGGCGGTGGCGAGGAAGGTGCCATCGGGGGATATGGCGATGGAGGTGATGATGTTTGCATGGGATCTCATGGGCTCACCGACCTGTTCGCCGGAGATGACGTCCCACACGCGCATGGTGCCGTCGTCGGAGGCGGTGACGAGCTGTCGACCGTCTGGGGTGTACAGGACGCATCTCACGTCGTTGTCGTGGCCTTCCATGGGACCGAGGAGCATCTGGCCAATGTCTGAATCACAGATGCGGACGGTCTTGTCGTTTGCCACGCTGGCGATCTCGAGACCGTCGGGGGAGTAAGTGAGGGAATACAGGTTGCCGTTGTGTGATCTGAACGGACCGGAGACGAGTTGGCCTGTATCTGCGTCCCATATGCGTATCGTATTATCGCCGGTGGTCGCGATGCGCCGGCCGTCGGGGGAGAAGGTGACGCACCAGAGGCCAGAGGCATGTCCTTCGATGGGCTCGTACACGAGGTGGCCGCTCGAGACCCACCAGACGCGCAAGGTGCGGTCCTCTGCGGCGCTGGCAATCTTTTCTCCGTCTGGGGAGACGGCGACGGAGCGAACGACGTCTGTGTGACCTGTGAAGGGGTCGCTGGTCTGCAGGCCCGTGTGTACGTCCCATATGCGCACGGTGTTGTCCCACGAGGAGGAGACGATGCGACGGTTGTCGGGGAAGAAGGCGACGGATCGGACGGTGTCGGTGTGGCCGAGGAGGGTGCGCAGGGGACGGACGTGTTCTGGTCTGCGGAGGCGACCCGCGGAGGAGAGCATCAAGTCTTTGATTGCGACTGTTGTTGTCCTCCTCTCTCCACAACATGACCGCCCACCGAAGGGGCGTATGGGATCCCCTTCCGCTCATCGTGTACGGTTATGCAGTCCATCCCCTCTCCCCCTCCAAGCGCGACACCCGCATATCCACACGACGACCCATGTCCACGATCACAGAGGGCTCGGATGGCGACGTCGCCGGTCACAGAGACGTCGTTTCCCTCGAAGTAGGCGACGAGGTCTACGCTTTCGAGAAATACACTCCCAGAGGCAAGGAAGTCGAGGGCGTCTGGTATCGTGGGTGCGTCCACCCCGACAGCTGTCCCCATCGTCGCGCTGAGCACCCCCGTTTCTAGCTACGTCGTCTGCACCGCACGTCGTCCCCCTCCTCTGACCTGGTCCGATCCTTCCACTTCCACCCCCACCAAGGCGCCTCTCAGAGCCGACGAGCCTCAACAAGTCTTCATTGGTATCTTCCCTGCATCCCNTCTATGCCCGCGACGAGCTGTCGGACGCAGAGGGTCGTCTACCTGATCTAGTCACATCATTCATCAACAACCCAACGCCTGCCACCACAGGTCAGCACCCGAACGGTGCATTACACGTGGCCGATTATCTTGCGCAGCGGAAGCGCGAACGTGCCAACTCGGGCCCTGACCATCCCGTACGAGACCATGCCAAGGAGAGGGACCGCGAAAAAGACGGTCTCGAAGACGAGCGCAAGTCGTTCAAGCTCCCACCGCCTCCAGACCAAGCCAAGTCGTCCCGTGCTGCAGTCACCGTTTACCCCGCCAGCATTTACTCTGCCGCTCCCTCTGAAGAGGTGCTGAAACCACTCCCTCCCAGACCTTCTCTCAAGTCCGGAGACGACACGGCGTCCGGCACTACACAGCCCATCATCGACGAGATTGCATCAGCGCTGAGAGAATGGCATAGCCTCATGTTTCAGTACCTCGCACGAAGGCAATATGCCCTCTTTCATACCGTCAAATCTCACATCGAGGCCTTGCACCTCGGTCGAAGGCAATTGCTCGCCCAAACACTCAGTGCCGAGGAAACGATTGCACTCAGGAGAGACTGCGTGGCAAGGCTAGTGACTGGAAACATGGTTCAGGATTTGGACATCATCGTCAGGCACCCTACTTGGGGGTCGCTCGTCGCTGTCGACGTAGAAGGCGAGGTCGACCCGCGAAGCTGGGTCAGTGCTGTCAGGATGTACGCGATGCAGACTGGGTTGGCATACATGAACGTGCCAGCGGACCACCTCAACCTCGTCAAAAATCCGCCGACGGAATATTATACTCCTTCAGCGCCTATCCCCACCCCAGCACATTCTGCTTTCCCCGACGTCACTCGCCCTCGTAATTCGTCTCGTCTCGTTGGTTCTCTCGCAACTCCGACGTCCCTTGGTGGCGGTAACATGAAACCTTCCCCTGTAAAGTTCTATCACATATTCCTCGACCTCCGTGCTTTCGTCGCCTCCTTTTGTGCACCAGGAGAAGTCGCTGAGCTCTTTTTCTCCATTTACAAGCACTCGGACAACCCTCGGTTCGTGACGGAAGATTTTTGCATCGTGGTAAACCACAATGGCGTCCTCGCTCGAGAAGGTGGTTCGACGATACGTGCCCGCACGCTCTTCATCGATATCGCACAGAGCGATGCACAAGATACGTTGTTTCTGGTGTGCCGAATCGTTCGCAACGGAGCCATGAAAATGGCTTCGAGTCTCAGCTCTGGTATGCCTGGTGCGGAGGGTGGCAGACGAAGACCGTCGGAGTCGTCGATTTCCCTCGGCGATGCACCAGGGACAGTTCGTACTCCCTCTGTGCCACTCAATCAAGGATTCGTCGAAACCGCCAACTACCGTCGCCCGTTTGGTTGTGCGGTGCTCGAGCTGACACAGTTGAGCAAGATGGTAGCTGAAGGATCCGACGTGTCCCCAATGCGCGAACACACGATGCCGATCTATGTTCCGATGAACGAGGCATTGTTCTCGATGCTTCATCAAGATATCATTGCAAATAACTCGAGAGAGTATGAAAAGTCTTCCAGGTGCTTGTCTATTCCTTTTGGCCATATTCGGCAACTGACGACTTTGCAGGGCCGAGATGCTTGCAGTTTCGGTCAAGATTTTCCATGGAGATGCGTCCACGATCATTAGAGAGAACATGTCTCTCCTTCAAGATATCCCGCTCACCCTCCGTCTTGGCTTCCCTGACGTCGTATTCCCGGGTGACATCCGTAACGAACTTTACATCAAGCTCTGGTCTGGAGAGTTCCCCACCTCTCACGCGCAGTCTGCGCGTCTCAGCATGGTCAACTTTGCTCGTCCCGGCCCATCTGCTCAGAATGTCGAAGTGACCATCGAGGTTCGAGACTCCTCTGGTTCTACGCTGGAGAATGCCATCTCTCTTGGATCTGGTGAACCGCCTGTGACACAGTTTCACTCGTTGGTGTTCGCTCGCAACAATCAGCCAACGTATGGCGAACTCGTCAAGCTAAAGTTACCTCTCCGGGGCGTGCCTGACTGGCACTTGTTCTTCACGTTTAGGAATAGGAGCGGAAATCGTGCCTTGGGGCCGGAGCGAACGTTCGCGTTCGCATTCCAACCTCTATTCCCCGGCCAAGGCGCATTCTTGGAGGACGGCAGCCATACCCTGGTACTGTACAAGGCCGACAGACTAGGCCAAATTACACCAGAAATGTATCTGTCGTCGTCACCTTGGGTTTTGCCCGGTCAGCGCCCAGATCAAGTGACAGTCTCCCCAGATCTCCAGAGGCTCGCTCCTCCTCTCCGCGATACGCTCATCATCCGCTCTTCCTTGTGCTCCACTAAATTTACCCAGAACCCTGTGTTGCTCAGTCTTCTCAAGTGGGAACAGATACCCGACAAGGAACTTCTCTCGACCGTACTCAGCAAGTTCACCTTTGTTGGCGAAGGTGAAATTGTCAAGTTTTTACGCGACATCTTCGATTCGCTTTTCGGCATCCTTGTCTCTCAGACGAACCAGTCGGGGGAGATGGACCATCTCGTGTTCAATGCGCTCGTGACGGTGCTTGGGATCGTCCAGGACAGAAGGTTCAGCAACTTCCAGCCCGTTTTGGATGTGTACATCGAACAACATTTCAACTGCGCCGCTGCGTCCTCTCGTATGCTCAGGTCGATGGATAGGCTTTTAAAGAATCCCACCGGCACAGACACAGCATCCCCTCTCAGAGCAGCGCTTAAAGTATGGCATTATATCTTCAAATTCATCACTCGCGCACGGGAGTTGCAAAAGTCGACGGAGCTTGGAATGTCGGGTGGCGCAACCGCCGAACACCTCGAAGCGACGTTCAAGAAGGAGGTTCGGTTACATCTGGCAGAGGTCAATCGCATGATGGCGACTACGTCCCCACCGTCTATCATCGGCACGCAGACGATGGCCTTGCAGCACTTTACGTCCATATTACCTGAACTCACCAAAATACTGTCGACCATCGAGCTGGTCACTGTCGCAACAAACTTTGCCAACGCGATATCCAACGCCAAGGGGAAAATCATCATCTGGCGGCTTATCATGTACTTGCAGATCGTGAAAGGGTTCCTGTTCGACGACGCCCAAGCACGAACGCTACTCGTTCAGGCTGTGGTTCTCTGGATCAAGCCCTACTTTGGTCGTTACGACGAGTACACGCAGACACAGCCAGGGGACTCGGATAGTGTCAAGGATGCATCGCGTGTCAGCTGGATGGAGTCGGTGCGGTTGTGTGTGACCATTCTTGCTGTGATGCTGGATAAGCTCCAGCAACAATTGGTTTCCTCGACGGTACTTGCAGACCGTGTTCTATTCAGACAAGAACAGGACAACGTGGAGTATCTACTAATGCTGTTGCCCAGGTGAGCCTTGTTGCCTGTAGGAAAGTTCACCGACTCACCGTCTTCTTTATAGGCTTTTAGATTCGTACCGAGAGCTCCAGAGTCCTGCCAACCATCGTGCTATTGAGCGTACAAGGGCGCCTACGACCAGCACCGCTGCAGTGCCTGTAACGTTCCCCGAGTCTTACCCATTCTCTCTGATGACATCATTGCCCAACTCACCACGAAACTCGACCAGCGTACCCAACGTTGTAGAGGAACAGAATATCTTCAATCCTGGTTTGGGAGAGACCGCCATCGTCTTCCTGGCTCTCATTCTCTCCGCGCCCACCAAGCATATATATAATTTTCTGGAGTCGAGCTATGACATTGAGGGGAAGGACAACTTTGCTGCACTTTTGATGCAGTTCTTTAGAGTCGCGACGTCGATCCTTGACAATGACGCATGGCCGAGCACGTGGCTGAACGTGAACATCTTGGCGCACAAGGTCTTGATCAAGATGATGGATCCAGTAGCGACGCTTTTGAAAACAATCTTCATCCCTCCGCCGTCGGCTGCGCAGCAGTTCAAGTCTGATCTTTGGCGCGATGCGTTCCACATGTTGTTCAAACTTCTCTCGTCAGATCAACTCGTTATCGAGGACTTTACTGCACAGGTGCGTGTCTACGAATCTCACTCAATCATCAGCTCAGTTCGGTGTAGAAACGTCGCGCTGTCTGGCGGCTTGGTGGTGATATTCGCGGTGAAGGTGCAGACATCCTGTTACGCCTCTGGGATGCTCTTACATGGCCTGAGACTCCCGACGCAGAAGGATCCCAAGGAGTGAGTACTTGCTCGCCTTCCCAGATCACGTTACTTGATGTTTTCCAGGGTTATCGACCAGTGCTCAGTCCTCTCATCGGACAAATCGTCAATCTATGCCTAAGTCATCACGACTCGTTGCGCAACAATGCGGTCAGCATCCTCTTCGGAATGATCATTTCGGAGTACCACCAATTTGGCCACTTTGAGCAAATCGAGAACGAATTGGTGAAGAAGCTCGACTCGCTGTTCATGTCCCAATCAAAGGGCGATGACATTTCGCGCGCCTTCTTCATTGCACATTTGCGGCAGCTGTTCGAGTCTACACAAGTGGACGACCCGCTCCGGGAACGCGTGTCGACATTCTTGGACTGCGTAGACGCGTTCCTCAAACTCTTGCTGAGTCTTAGAAGTCTGCCCGAGGGTGAAGAATTCGCCGATGACCGAGTTATCGCTACTGTACGCCCATCTTGAAGTATTTGCAAACGTCTTTTTGACGCTCCTGATAGCTAAGGTTGATGAACTTCATTCGAGAGATTGGCAGAGAAGAGATGTACATCAAATACGTGCACCAGCTCGTCAACGTAGGCAGAAGCACGGCTTTCGTATCGTATCCCCTGATGCTGATCGCTCGTTAGGCCCACTTGCAATCTCAAAATTATGTGGAAGCTGCGCTTACGCTCAAGTTGCACTCTGACCTCCACGAATGGGATCTATACTCCTTCGTTCCTCCTATGGAAGATCTTGGACTACCCCAGCAATCCCAGTTCCACCGCAAAGAGACTCTTTGCCTCCTGATTCTTGATTATCTCGGTATGTCCAATGACTCTCGAGACGACTCGTCTGTTGACTGTCGAATGATCATAGGCAAGGGGAAAGCGTACGAGAGCGCAATCGATATATGCAAAGAACTGGCGAAACAGCATGCCGAAGTAACATTCAACTAGTATGATTCGCGATTTCGTTGTTTTTATTTCGTGATGCTCAAGTGCGCACGTGCACAGTACCCGTTTGGCAGAGATCCTCAGACATCAAGCGACCTTGTTGGAGCACATCATTACTGACCAGCGCTACTATCCGGACTATTTCCGCGTGACGTTCTTTGGCGAATTCCCAGACGCGATCCGTGGTAAACAATTCATCGTATGTGGTATACACCCTTGTCACATCCGTGTTATTGATCCGATTCGCGTTGTCCAGTATCGGGGCTACGAATGGGAAAAGTATAGCGCATTCTGTGAACGGATGCTCAACAAACACCCAGGATCCCAGTTGTTGAAGACACCTGGAGATCCCCCTGTGGATGTTCGGTTCGGCAACGATCAATACATTCAAGTGACCCCTGTTTCTCCGGAACCGAATCGTACGCTGCCGATTTTCACCTGTCCTGACGTACCTCCGGCGATACGAGGCTACTATGAGCACAGGCGAGTAATTGACCCATCCACCGGCGACCTTGCCCCTGAGTTCTCGACATAGCTCGGTCAATATTTTCAGCAGTACTCGGCCAATCACCAAAACGGACCGGGACGGTAACGGAGAAGTCTGGCTCGAGAAGACATGCTACACGACCGAGCAGGCTTTCCCCACCGTCCTCCGTAGGTCCGATGTCACGGAGTGGGAAGTCGTGGAGATCTCGCCAGTAGATCATGCATATAACGAAGTAGAACAAAAAACGCGGGAGCTCGATTCTCTGCATCTGAGATACTCGGCGCTCGCCAAGACTGCCCAAATCTTCTCCACCAATGCATTGTCCATGACGCTGAATGGTGCCGTAGACCCTTCTGCAGATAGCATCCCTGTATATCGGGAGGCGTTCTTCGATTCTACCTATCTCACCCGACATGCAGACAGGGAAGAACAAGTAGACCGGTTACGAACTGCGATCGACGACCACGTACGTCCGCAGACATGTTCTCCCAAACGAGAGAGTAATGGACTGATTTCTTCTAGGTTCGTGTCATCGACAGCTGCCTCAAGCTGCACGGGCAAATCTGCCCGCCAGAAATGATCCGCTTCCACCAAACGTTGGAAGAACTCTTTCGAAAAAGCTTTTCCGAGGAGATTGGGCGTATAGGGGCGCAAGGCGGTTTCGAAGACGTTCCACTCCAGTTGTACGCCCGCGTCAACGATCAGTCTTCCGAGGATGCGTCCCTGCAGAGATCCTTGTCGTCGAGTGCGCAATCCAGCGTACCCGCTCTCGCGCTGAGCACGGTCGTCCCTCCCCAACCCGCCTCGCCTTTTAGCCTGACGGACGTGGCGACGACGCCCGTCAAACGTACCCCGCTGCAGCTGCATGCTGCACACGTCGCGCGTCATGGGATCAACGGCGTGTCGACAGGATGGCGTCAGGACGGGATGGGCAGCGAAATGGGCACCGCATCGCCTCGCAATTCATTGATCACTGTCGGCAACGCCCCGTCTGTCACCGGTCCGGCAGGCGGGTCGATCGTCACCTCGACCGTCGGCAGCATTAAAGGCCGTTTCTCACGTTTTGGGAGCCTCAAGTCGGGTCGTAGGGGATGATCGAATGTTGTTGTTGTGATGGTGACCCTCGCCTCGATAAAACTGTGCGTTCGTGTAATACCGCCATCCTTTTTTTCCCCTAGAACGACCGTCTCTCCTTTGACATCTCTACCTGGAATGTAATCTTGTTTTCATTCATACCCTCGAGGAAACATTTAAATATACCCGTTCATGTTACACGACGTGAAGAAAGCGGGAGCGGTCCTTTAGCAAAGTCGTATACGAAACATCACAACAAAAGAGACAGCCGGAGCGGAAATATCGATACAGCAAGTTAGATAATAAGTGAGAGACGACCGATGCCACCAACGCTACGCATGCTGGCTCGCCAGCACCGCGCCCGCGTTGTGCTCTCGTAGCGCCTGAAACTCGAACGCGTCGTACGTGTTGATGGGGTACGGTGGCGGCGGCGCGTAAACGTCCATGGACGCTGCAGCGTCCGACGATGGGTCGTTGTATCCGTAAGCCGGCACTGGCGAAAAGACGGGTTCTAGCGGAGATACGAGCATGAGGTCGTTGGTGGTAGACGGCGTCGTCGCCCACTCGGCGTGTTGTTGGGCTGGGTCGGCGACGACAAAGGCAGAGGTAGAGGTATCGTGGGCCAGCACGGCCGACGATTCGGCGGTATACATGGGCGACGGATGAAGAGGGCCCGAGGCGGGCGGCGGGACGCTGTAGGTGGTGACCATGTCCGGTTCGGAGTAGTACCCTCGCATGAGCTCCGGGTCGAGGTAGATGGATTGTAACTGGTCTTCCTGCAGTGAAGGACGACGATGCATCTCTGGCGACGAATTTGGACTGCACTCGGACGGGAAGGATGCGAGCTGGACGACGGGGGAGACGTGAGAGAGGTAAAATGCGTCCAACTGTGGTTCCCGCGGCAGCTGGGAAGAGTTATCGCTATTATACGCAGGGCCACCCAAAGAGGATCCGGCAAAGATCTCCTGTGAAAACGTTGGGCTGAAAGGCGGGGAATGAATTTCGTCCTTGGGCGAACTGGTAGAAGGGGAAGCACAAAGCGACTGTATGAAATGGACGGTTAACAGAGGTACTAACGACGGTATGGCTCGACTCACGTATTTTGAAAGAATCTTGTCGAGCGCATGGGGTAGGAGCTTCCAGTCAAATACCTTGACGTCTTTCTCTATCTTTCGTGGCTTTGGGTCCGGAAAGTCCATGATGCGCTGGAAGAAAGACTCGAACCCAGGTCGAGTCTTTGATACGGTGGTAGGACGAAGGCCTTCTAGATTTCTTCGAATACGATTTTTCTCGTCGACCTCAAAATCGGCCTCTACGAGCCGCTGAAGCAGATGAATGATGTCAACAGAAGTCACGCAGCAAGAATCTGTCTCTTCGCGGTAGATGCACGAGATGACGATGTCGTCAGCGTCATACTCGGCTTGCGAGATCCGCTCGGCGGAAACTATAAGTCTGTTGCCGTCCTGCAAGCGTCTAAAACGAACAAGTCTGCGACCTGCGTGTAACTCTGACTCGTCCCAGTCAAAGCAGAAGTTATCTAGCGGAGTGGTGATGTCAAGGAGGACAGTTTGGGTAGTGTCTTCCAGCTCCGAGCCCATCTGCCGTGACGCACGCCTCAGCGCTGGAACGACAGATTGCGTATTAGGGCGGGAACCCTGGGAGGACCCATGCTCGGAATCAGACGAGGAAGGAGTTTGTGGTTGACTGTAAGGGCTGCGGCGCTTAAAAGAACGGTCTGCCCCTTCACCGGAAACGATCCGGAGACTGAGCCGGCGAGGTGGCTTACTGCTGGTATACGGCGACGTCTGGGCAGCATACTTTGGCGAGACCGGTTGAACAGCAATTTCTCCGTCATCTTTCGATGTCACGTGAGCCTTGGATCGACAATGAACAGCATGTGGGCACCCACCAAGGTCGTGATAGACGAAATCGCCAAAGGTGACGGAATCGATGACTTGGTTTTCCTTGTCGACGGCTTGGATGGTAAGAGGGACCATGGCAGAGGGTGATTTTTGCTTCGAGAAGGAGGGTGCATAACCCTTGAGCTGCCAGCGACCGCACCCCGGAGGGTCTATTTCGTAGACCTGGGTGCTCACGGCACGACATCCGACGACGAGACGGACGTGTATACCGACGGCCAGATCGGCCTTGCAAGTGAAATTGACGGAGATAGGAGTGCCTTCGTCGCCCTCTCCGGGTGCATAGCTCATGACCCAAAGCAAGTCGGCGCTCGAGCAGGCGAGGCGGGTGAGGCGGCCAGACGGATCACTGACACTCAGGCTCTGACCGGCAGTGGTCAAGGAGCCGGGGAGCCGGGGAGGCCCGTGGGCGATGGGATGGTATGGGGATGTTAGCAGAGACATGCTAGCCTGAGAGCGATGGTGAGACGAGTTGTAGGCGCACCGAGAGCGGGAGTGATATGGGGAGGAAAGTGGACGAGGTTTAAATT